>BROE01000002.1:6119070-6252376 GCA_036571765.1 Plecoglossus altivelis
GAGAGAGAGAGAGAGGGAGAGAGAGAGAGAGAGAGGGAGGGAGGGAGGGAGAGAGAGAGAGAGGGAGCAGTCTAGCCTGTCGGGTGTTATGGCTCCGGTTCTTTTCCTCCTTTGGGTCTCTCAGCTGTCTTCCCATCAGAAGGGTGTGTGTGCGGGTCTCTCAGCTGTCTTCCCATCAGAAGGGTGTGTGTGCGGTGGTGTGGATTTCTGACCGGAGATAATGACCAGCACAGCGGATGTTGCGGCGTGTCTATACACCCATTCTCACCCTCATGCTCACGCACACATGCACGCACATATTCATACACACTGCACTGAGCCCTGGGGAAGTGTGTAAGTGGCGTGGTGTTAAGCACTGTTGGGCCAGAAGAAAGTCTGTTGTTAGGGGCATCATTAGGTTAAAGGACTCCTCTGTCCATTAGAGCTATTGATGGGCTCATTAAGACAGGATGGGAAGGGCAGGACTTGAAGAGAAGAACTGGACACACACACCCACACCAACACACACACACCAACACACATACACACCAACACACACACCCACACCAACACACACACACCAACACACATACACACCAACACACACACACACCAACACACACCAACACACACACCCACACCCACACCAACACACACACACACCCACACCAAACACACACACCAACACGCATACACACCCACATCAACACACATACCCACACCAACACACCAACACACACACAAACAGGTGTACCTAAGTCATACAGACTTGGTGGCTGCTTACGTAACAGAGAGACATTGTGTGTGTGTTTGTATGTGTTTGTCAGCTCCTGCATGCCCTCCACGCTGCCTGCACATGGGAGCAGATTCTGCTGCAGTGGATTCAACACGACCATCTCCTCACTGCAGACTGAAACCATGATGTCATCTATCCTTTCATCTCTCTCACACACACACACTCGCTGTCTCTCCCCCGCTATCTGCCTCTTCATCTCACTCACAGTCTCTCCCTCTCTCTCTCTATCTGTCTTTAACCAGGGGTACAGATGGAACCCTTCCCTTCATCTTTGCCTGAGCTGGCTGAGTGACAGCTGAAGCGCAGAGCGGGGGGGGGGGGGAGCGGGAGGAGGAGAACAAGAGGTCTTGGAGAGCGAGCCGAGGAGTGGAACGAGGGCAGGAGGAGAGAAGAAAGACAGAACAACCACAGGAAGATGGAGAAGACAGCGGTTGAGGAAGAAGAGCAGCTGGGAGGATAAACAGAGCATGATCCTGTCACTGAACCCCACTGCCTTCCCACAATGCCCCATCATCCGCCACTCAAACCTCTCCCCTTATGCCCGGACCACACTCTCATTACCATAAACACTCTGGTTAGCGTCCCTCTCTCCCTTGCCTCTCGGAGCGGCGCGAGCGACAACCCCCTAACCCTCCCGTCCTCCGTTCCGTGTCCCGACAATGAACCGCAATTAGAAAGAGACGACCCTTGGCATGCTGTTGTCGCGCTGCTAGGGACCTGGCAACGCGTCGCCGGGTGGCTCTGAATCCGTGTTTGTTTGTGTGTAAGGGTTTTGTAGTAGTCAGTACAGTACACGTGTTTCCGAGCTGGCTGGCTGCCGGGAGGCTTGTCGCGGGTTGACCTTGACTGCAGTCGGGAGGGAGAGGTGGAGAGAGAATGAGCGGGAGAGAGACACAGAGGCAGAGAGTGAGAGAGGCAGAGAGAGAAAGAGAAAGGGGCAGAGTGAGAGGCAGAGAGAGAGAGAAAGTGGGAGGGAGACAAAGAGAGACAATGACAGAGAGAGGCAGAGAGAGAGAAGCAGAGAGAGAGACAAAGAAAGAGAGAAGCAGATAGAGAGACAAAGAGAGAGAAGCAGAGAGAGACAAAGTGAGAGAAGCAGAGAGAAGCAGAGAGAGACAAAGAGAGAGAAGCAGAGAGAGACAAAGTGAGAGAAGCAGAGAGAAGCAGAGAGAGAGACAAAGAGAGAGAAGCAGAGAGAGACAAAGAGAGAGAAGCAGAGAGAGACAAAGAGAGAGAAGCAGAGAGAGACAAAGAGAGACGAAGAGAGACGAAGAGCTGGGATGGCTTAGTGGGTCCCTCATGCTCCGCCATGTCTAGATTCGATCGCTACTCACTGAAGGCATTAGCTGCCGCGCCGATGAAATGAACACACACAGGAGGGAATGGCTAAGACACCGCTCTCCAGCCCCCCGGCCCCCAGCCCCCAGCCCCCTGGCCTCCCGCCCTCTCCCACTACAAACTGTAGATAAGATGAGTGTGTACATGTCCTAACTGCAGTGGTGAGAATGATAGAGGGTGTGTATGAGTGTGTGTGCACGCACACGGAAGAGTGTGTGTTGAAGAGCGAGAACGGCTTGAACGGGCGAGAGAAAAAGAGGAGGAAGGAGAGAGTCAGAGAGAGAGAGAGAGTCAGAGTGAGAGTCATAGATAGAGAGAGTCAGAGAGGGAGAGTCATAAAGTGAGAGAGTCAGAGAGAGAGAAAGTCAGAGAGAGAGTCAGAGAGACAGTCAGAGAGCGAGAGAGAGCGAGAGAGAGAGAGAGAGAGAGAGGACTGGGTGCAGTGCAGGGTTGCTCTGAGACAGCCCTGTGAGGCTAACAGTTTCACTGGTCTAACAGGAGAACAGCACAGCCTGGTGGCTGGGGTGCCCAAAAGTCAATCTGACAGAATCTATATTATCACAACATTGAAGAAAGTGCTGCTAACTTCACTGTGTGCTCTGTCCTATAAATGAATTGGATTGTTCGTAGTTTCTGACATTTCAGAACTTTTTTCCCTGCATGCCGTTATCGATCAAGAACTGACTTTCCGAAGTAGGTGAGTGAGTTTACTTATCCATTGGGGCCTTTTTAGCAAGTGTGTGTGTGTGTGTGTGTGTGTGAGGTCCTACCTGTCTAATGGGCTCAGGGACACGGTAGTGGCAGCAGGAGTGTGTGAGGCGGACTGCTGTGTCCAGGCTGATCTTGTGGCCCACAGACACATAGACAGGCTTTGTGCTGCGGTCGGAACTACGCAGAGCCTGGAGAGAGACGGAAAGAGAGGGGAGAGGGCCAGAGGAGAGATAGAGAGAGAAAAACAGAGAGATAAAGAAGACACAAGACAAAAGGGAAGGAAATAAATGGACAGAATGCATGAGGATCTTCATATCCAGTGTCAGCGGATTGAGCGTCTCAGTGCCTGTGCGTGTGTATGGGTCTGTAAGCGTGTGATCGTGCACGCCTGTGCGTGTGTATGGGTCTGTAAGCGTGTGATCGTGCACGCCTGTGGGTGTGTATGCGTCTGTAAGCGTGTGATCATGCACGCCTGTGGGTGTGTATGCGCCTGTAAGCGTGTGATCGTGCACGCCTGTTGGTGTGTATGCGCCTGTAAGCGTGTGATCATGCACGCCTGTGGGTGTGTATGCGCCTGTAAGCGTGTGATCGTGCACGCCTGTGGGTGTGTATGCGCCTGTAAGCGTGTGATCGTGCATGCCTGCCGGTGTGTTAGGAGGTGCCCTCACCTTGCCCAGCACTTTCCCAGACTGGGCGGTCAGTGGAAACGTGTCTCCTCCTTTCCGCAGCAAGGCTATCTGTGGAGGGAGACAACCCAGGTCACACTGCAGTCCTCACTATCGCTTCATCCAGCTTCCTCTCTCTAGGCATATATCTCTTCTCTCTTTCTCTCTCTTTCTCTAAATATATATGTACAGTATATATATATACATATATATGTATATATATGTATATATATATATATATATATATATATATATATATATATATATATATATATTACCTGTCCCTCCCTCGATCTAGAACAGACACAACGTTCCACTGTTGATGTTCCATACCACCGCTCTTGGCCTCTCTACCTTTCCTCTCTCTCTCTCTCTCTCTCTGATATTGATCTCCTACTTAGGCCATCCCAAACTTGGGTCTCCTGCTCAAAGACGTCCACAATGTCAGTTCCAGACGGGCCGTCTCTTGGACGGGTGAGAGAGTTGCGCGGAGAGCTGAGGTGTGGTGGGTGATGGATGCCCTTGTCTGCAGCCTTGTGACTGATTACAGGACAGCTAGAACAGAAGAACCAGGAGGGTCTGCACACCGCACCAGCTAAAAGTCCAGGGTTTGGCTCTGTTCACAATGAGACCGGGGAGTGTGTGTGTGTGCGTGTGTGCGTGAGAGAGTGTGTGTGATTGAGGATTGGCCCTTGCGTAGCTACCGTAGGCTCGGAGCCAGAACAACAGACAGGCGAGCCATCAATAACACAGTGGTTTGACTCGGAGCCAGAAACAAGAGAAGAGAGGGAGGATGGAGTGAAGAGAGAGAGGATGGAGAGAGGATGGAGAGAGGATGGAGGGAAGAAAGAGGGATGGAGAGAAGAGAGAGGATGAAGAGAAGAGAGAGGGATGGAGAGAAGAGAGAGGGATGGAGGGAAGAAAGAGGGATGGAGAGAAGAGAGAGGGATGGAGAGAAGAGAGAGGGATGGAGAGAAGAGAGAGGGATGGAGGGAAGAGAGAGGGATGGAGAGAAGAGAGAGGGATGGAGGGAAGAGAGAGGATGGAGGGAAGAGAGAGGGATGGAGGGAAGAGAGAGGGATGGAGGGAAGAGAGAGGGATGGAGGGAAGATAGAGGATGGAGAGAAGAGAGAGGGATGGAGGGAAGAGAGAGGATGGAGAGAATAGAAGGATGGAGAGGAGAGGGGACGGAGAGAAGATGGATGGAGAGAAAAGAGGATGGAGGGAAGAGAGAGGATGGAGAATAGTGAGAGGAATGGAGAGCAGAGAGAGGGGTGGAGAGGATGATGAAGAGAAGAGAGAGAAGATGGAGAGAAGAGAGAGGATGGAGAGAAGAGGATGGAGAGAGGATGGAGGGAAGAGAGAGAGGGATGGAGGGAAGAGAGAGGGACAGAGAGAAGATGAAGAGAAGAGAGACGGATGGAGAGAAGAGAGGATGGAGGGAAGAGAGAGGATGGAGGGAAGAGAGGATGGAGGGAAGAGAAACACAAACACAAAAAGACAGTGAATGGTCATGTTGAAATACAGACAAGGGAGAGTCAGAGGGAAGGATAAATAGATGAGACATGCTGCTGTTAGTAGGTACGTGTCCCCAGTGTAGAAGTGTATCCCTGGGTTCATAAGGGGACCGTATTTAGTTGCAGACTGGCGGCAGTCAGGAGTGTAAACAAGGCTGATGTTCTATAGATCGCATTGGTATGGCAAAACCTCACCCACACCATCCATCGTACAGCTCAACAGCCAAATGGCACCCGCCTGCAAAGTCTGTTGCCAGGGTCGATGTGCACACATTCACACATGCGATGTTTCTCTGCTGCCTTCGGGAGAGGCGCGCGGGGGGGGGGGGGGACACACGTTATCAAGGACGACAGGTGTCCCTGAGTTTCATCTAAAGTCATTGGAGTGAGTCTGTATCTGTGGACAGGAGTTACCGGACACCAAGATAAACCTGCTAAAAGCAGCTGAAAGGCTGAGATGGTATCATCAGCATGGAAAGCCCATTTACTGCAACCCACACTGCATCTGCAGAAGGCAAGCTAACCAGACCAACGCAATCGCCTGGGAGGCGCGTTAGCGATGGCGACCGCTTGAGGGGCTGAATTCAATTTCAGAGACAATATCCATTACCCTGCCCATGAACACCGGCTGAGGATACGGTGTCGTTCTATGGAGTCGAATGAAGAAAAAAAAACGTTGTCTTTAGGGCCCACAAAAGCTTCTAAGCGACGTGGAGGTCGCTTGCGGTGAAAGGCACCACGGAAACACACAGCGCTCAAATGAGCCTTTTACGCTAACACATGAGCACATGGGGAACCTTTAGCATGGCGGTTATTGCCTTGTAATTGAGTTTGTGAAGTGCAGAGCAGGGGCTGGGTTGCAGTTGGCTGGGTCTCTAAACCCCAGGGCCTTGCTGAACATGGGACTGGTTAACAGTGTGGCTCAGGCTGTTGTCAGGTGGAATAATGGATCATTGTCTTCTACGGATGGATGAGTTGCTCTTGAGAGGTACAGATTAAAAACAGGCAGGAACACACAGACGCACACATTGGCAAGGCCAAAATATTAGCTTTTCCTAATACCCTGTAAATTGGAAACAGCCTTAATGCATTCAGGAATTAACTGCTTAACCTTCTGTTGCGCTGGAAGAAAGATATGTGTTCACTTAGCGTAATTAATTCCTTTGCTTGTGGTCCCTTTCAACAACAACAACAGCAGATCACACCCAAATTTCTAAAGGTCCGTCTTAGAAATTTGCATAATAATTACCTCCAATTTATGCTTATAATTAATTTTTCTCCGCTCAATAAGAGAAGATTAGTCAAACAGATTTGAAGTTACTTTGGTGTTCCTCAAACCGCGCTGACACTTGGCCACCATACATGGGCTTGGTGCTAACGTCACTGCCAGGAAGCTAACTCATTTGGCTTTTTCTTAAGCCAACGTCTTGCCCAAAATGTCTAAATCGGGAATGACTGGGAGCGAAGCCTAATCTTATCAAATCCAAATAGAATTATTTTCTCAGTACCCACTTTTCCTCTCCCAGTTTCTGTGTGGCCAAGGGTAGAACTGTACAAAGAAACACCTTCGACAGACCTCTACTGAGAACACATGAACACCACCTGAGACGAGGAACAGAAATAAAAGACCTCGTCCTTTATGTCAGCACAAAGACGTTGGCGGCCGACGGAGCGCCATTCATACGCGGTAACTATGGTAACCGCCGGCGACTCTCACCTGGGCGACGTGCTCCTCGCTCTTGGCCACGCCCTGCACCTGCAGTAGGTTTTTGGCCACGCCCACACAGGGAAGCCCAGACAGGACTCCCAGGTGACAAGCCAGGCCAAACTCTGCCAGGGAACACCCAAGGAAACGGCTGTTAGATCAGTACCACGTGTTGTCCCAGGTGCCCAGATGGTTCACTCTCTCTCACAGGGAGACAGTGAGAAGAGGAAAACGTCTTTTGTGAAGTGGTCGTTACTTTATCAGCCATAATAAAGCAGCTGATCTAATCCTCGTGGGGCTGAACGTGACACATCTGGACACGAGGGGATGAATCTCATATAAACCTCATTACTTTTCGAAATGAGGGAACAACAATCCAACATACAGGAAGAATGACAGGGATGGAAATGAGGTGCGGGATCCGAACCCGAACAAGGGGGAAGATGCTTTAGGTCGTCACACTTACCTCTTTGGTGGAAGAGGCCGTTCCCATCCACTAGGACCACCTGCAGGGGTCAGACAGGAGAGACCAGCTAGGTTAGAAAACCCTGTGCTCAGCTGGGATAGAGACCCACTGGAGATCTGAGTTTGCTTCTGCAAGGCAGCTTGGCAAACCGACAGAAAGTTTTGTCCCAGTTTGAAAGGTGGGGAGTTTAAGAATATTGACATTCTGACTGGGCCGACCCCGCGCGCTTGCTGATTTCTTGCAGCTAAAGGTGATTCTGCAGGCATATTTCTGCTGTGAATCATAAGTCATGAGGGCGATCGCTTAAGAAGCAGACTATAAAGCTGAGCCGACCAGGTCTGTCCATGGGTAAATGTCAGTGATAAATCCATGAAGTGTGTGTGTGTGTGCGTGAATATGTGCATGCGTGTGTGTACGTGTGTTTGTTTGCTTGAGAAGTATGCATAATGTGTCCTGGAGAAGAGTTGCACGCTACAGAAATGTGTTTGTGTTTGTGTGTGTGTGTGCGTGCAATCCTGTCCTGAGAGAGTACATGTATATGTGTGCATGCACGTACATAACCGTGTGTCTCCTTATGTAAATGCATGTGGAGGGAGAGAGGCCAGGATGGGGAGGCAGAGTGGGAGTGAGTGATGTGTGCAGGCCATGACTAACCAGAGGAGTGGGAGAGAGGAGAGACGAGGGTTGAGACACATTAAAACATGGATTTATTACGGTGACGTTTAATCCATGGGTGCCGAGCTCGCAGAAAGTCCACACTTTCCCCAACTAACTTACTAGTTCAGAACCACGTGCGGAATGGCTTGACTTCCACTTCCAACTCACTACTGTAAGATACACGTCCCAAACATCTGAGCGTTTCTGTGACTACCTGGATGAGATCAATCCTGCCCATGTATGAGCCGTGATACATCATATTCAGAATGTCTAAATATAGTGCACCATAAAAATATATGGAATGCATAATATGTGCAACTAGGTCGCCACGTGGTCTAGTGTTTCTGTCAGGGGTGTTTGTGTGTGAGAGTGGGTGTTTGTGTGTGAGAGTGGGTGTATGTGTGTGAGAGTGTCACAGTGTGTGTGTGTGTGTGTGTGTGTGTGTTTGGGTCCACATATGCTAGCTAACTGCATGTGTGGACCAGACTGCCAGGCCCCTGACCTGAGGTAGCAGGCAGGGCTGAGTGGCCTTCAGACGCCGCAGGACCTCCAGGAGACAGGGGGTCTCGCGGAAGGCCAGGAAGCCAGCGATGTAGGGGGCGCTCAGGGTCACCATCTGACTGTCCTCATACAGCAGCTGGGGCCGGAAGGGGAGATCGAAGGAGAGACAAGTTGAAAGCTGGAACAAAGAGGTCGTGATACGCGTCTGACTTGGTGGGATGCAGACAGGCAGGTTTACGAGAGGGCAGCAAGTACATGTCCCTCCCAGTTCAAACCAAGCCTACGTCCTTGACCCTAAAGCGAGTTAGATACACTCCGTAGTCACCTCCATGCCTGGGTAGCTGAGCACCACGAGCTGAGCGCAGGCGTTGACGTCGTCTCCTTTGATGAAGGACAGGTCCACTCCACCCACCCTCTCCAGGCCAGAGAAGCCCTGGCTCCTCTGCCACTCCTCAGTGTCCTCCTCTACCAGCTGCTGCCTCAGAGTGGCCTGCTCCCTGCCCAACCAGGAGAGGGGGGGGAGTGAGGGGAGAGGTGGAGAGATGAGGGGAGAGGAGAGGTGGAGAGATGAGGGGAGAGGTGGAGAGATGAGGGGAGAGGTGGAGAGATGAGGGGAGAGGTGGAGAGATGAAGGGAGAGAAGAGGTGGATAGAGGAGGGGAGACGTGAGTGGAGCGGAAGAGGAGAGATGGAGAGCGAAGGAGAGTAGTGGGTGGAGTGGAGGAGGGGAGGAGAGGTGGGGAGAGGAGGGGGGACATTAGTGGAGTAAAAGAGGAGAGACGCAGAGAGGAGATAAGACACTCAGTGGAGGTGATACAAGAGTCAACGATTCCCTGACTACCACCTTTTGTGCACATCTACAGTGGTAAGTGTATAAAGGCTCTAGTGAAAAACTCACTTTCATTCACACTGATTTCCTATACATATTCCAGCAGCCAGGGAGCCAAGGGTATAAATACTGCTGTCAAGCTGGGCCTCTGTGCTGCTCAGCTTGTTACAAAAAAAAGAAAAGAAAAAAAAGCCTGTCTGAAGCACCAGTCCCCTAGCTCCTCCTTCAGCTTGGCTTTTATTTCTCAGCAGTCAGACACAAATCTGCCCACAGGATGGCACTGGGAATAGGGACATGATATGGAATTATACCATTATCAGCGGCTTGTTCACGACATGTTCACAAATCAATGGCTGGAAGGCAGGCAGGCAGGCTGGCCCGCATCCAGAGCTGCTGGCAGCGAGCAGGGCTTCCTCCTCTAAGAAGACGGATGGAAAGGCCAAACGGCTTCCGTGCGTGCGTTTTTTTTTCTTCTGTTAAAGCGTTGAAGATTCCACGAAAGATTTCCAAGAGGGCGTGACAACGTAATAGTTTGATAATACATTTAATTGAATTTCATAGCACAGTGAGCAGGCACGTGGAGGGCTGCGGCTTCACCCAATAATGGTGCAGAGAAGGTGGTGGTAGTGGTGTACGGGGGCTGACATGCACCGCATAAGATTAACACGCACCAACACATTACGCAAGTAAATACATAACAATACAATACGCAGTAGTACGAATTCTTGTAAACATATGGCAGTGTTGCAAAAAATAAAGCAATCAATGTCGAGTTAGTAGTAAATTGTAGTTTATGTGGCAACATGATTAAGTCTGTTGCGGGTTTGGAGTATAGCTTTACAAACACGTTGACGTGGGCCGAAAACTATCCGGGTCTATAAATCAGTTTCACCCAGGCAACAATCGTGGAACGCGACTGCCACCTTGTGAGAAAGATTATGTCGCTGTCTGAACGTCTGTAATACTTTTCATGAATATCCTCCTGTTACCTTTGAGAAATACGTTAACCGGTTGATTATTTCTCTCCCGGTTATGTAGTTTGAGAAAACATGTCATGCTCTAAGCCCTTGCAGCCTTAATGACAGGTGAGCTGCACGTGCTGATGTACTCCCCTCCGGTGCTGTTTGTTTACTCTACCACAGCACGATAACACAGCGTCTCATCTTGTTATTAGTTTTAAATATACACACCTCTTCCATTTTTCCTCCAATTCGTGCTCAGGAGCAACAGCCATAAGCTTATGTCTGAAATTGTATGTATCTGGATTCGTCAGCTTGAGTACATCTCTTCCGTGTTTACACGATGACGTAAGATGAGGGAGGAACCAAACAACTTGCTGTGTTTGGAACTGCGCACCTATATCAGCGTATAACACTGCCATTATTAGTTTTAGAAGTGTTTTATAATGTCCCCCACTTCAAAGACGTTTAAAAAAGTGCATACATTACATGAAAATACTCATTAAGACCTTAAAAATACACGACATGTCCCGACTGCACCTGCTAGGTATCATGTTGGGTTCATAGCTGTATGGGTATACTTAGTTTGGTGCTGGTGCAGACTCAAGTGTCTCGGGAGCTGCGGTTGAACGTAAATGAGATCCGCGACATCTCAAGGCACTTTATGGCACCACCCTCTCCCTCCTCTGAAACAGTCGTGTTCTTGCCAGAGTAGATTTCTCACCTTTGAACTTTGAACCACCATGATGTGGTTTATCTCATGAATTGACGTATAATGATACGAAACGGAACAGAACAACATTGTTATTCTCACAATTCAAGTTTAATGGTTTCAAAAAATGTAAAGGCGCTAGTTTGTATGTTACTTAAAACCATATATTTTGTACACAGCCTACTTATTAATTCCAAGAAACGTAAAGATACAGATATGCAACATTGTTGTTGGAAGAGATGCTCAAAGAGGGAGAGAGAGACGGAGGGAAGGAGACGTTCGACGTTAGAAAAACAGACAGTTATAGCCCTCATCGTAAATGAGACCATGTCCTTGGTAAGGGTGATTACAACTGGGTTAGCTGGTGATGTGGCAGAGGTATTCCAGTCATATTGAACTCATGCTTGAACTCAAGTCAAATGAATTGACAGGAAATCATCTTAAAGATGGAAATAAACTTTTCTGTGTGCCAGCTGACCAGCCCATTGGTCCACTCTGCCTTAGACGCTTGCATTGAACGATGAATGTGGAGATAAGAGGAAGCGAAAAAGAGAAATCTGGAAATGCTTTCGTCAAAGTTACATGATGAGGACGTGATGAGTTTCCATTGATAAGAGCTGTTATTGAGGGAGAAACTTGTCCTAAACACATATCAGAGAACAAGAGAGACAAAGAGTAAAGGAGAGCTACGAGTACGACCAGACGTCAGCCTGACACGGTGCAAAAACAATAGACATTGTCATCGTTTATTTATTCATTCTTCAATTCACCCTTTCATTCTTCCGTTCGTTCGTTCGTTCTGAACAGCCCAGGTTCCGAGCAGGTCCTTCTTCTCAGTAAAGCGTTTCGTGTTATTGCAGTGAACGACACAGGGGCAGGACGCACAACGTTCCCACTTTGATCGAAGGTCTTGACAAAACACCTCGCCAAGAACCAAAAATGGAAGGAAGCGACGAGAAGCTGCTGTAGTTTGGCTGGAGGAGGAATGACAAGAGAGGTTCCTCTGCTCCTTCCCTTTCTCTGACGCACAAGGAGACGAGCGGCCAACTAACCGATGGGGGGGGGGGGGAATAAAAACAACTCTTGAAATTCAATCCCTTTGTCTCACTACAGCAGCATCCCAGTCGAGACCAAAGTCTATCCAGTTCCGAAACCTCCTCCAACTCTGGAAATCGGAGGCAAATACCCTCCCGGGGGGGTCGCACGTTTGAAGCCCTGACCTGATAACAAGCTGTCTTGTACCAGGGATGGACTTCCATTCTCTCTTGATTCATGAGGCAGGCCGAATCCACGGCTTGTCTCCTGGGTGCTTGGGAAGCACTAAGTGGTTGATGCCCGACAGGGTATCTGCATGGGTGCATTGCGTTGGAAATGTCCACGTCCAACTCAGTTGATGCTGAGATGCCGATCCTTCAGGACGAGGAAACATTTCCGACTGTTGATTGGAATAAAGGCTAAAATGGTTCCTTCCAAATGGCAGTCCTAATGGCCAGTAGTCATGACAGTTCATCAAGCAAATATCCCCCACCTCACACATGCAACTATTCCCTCACAACCCTATCTAGCCCCATTTGAAGTGTTTACCTCAAACATGGTTTAAGTAACAAAATCCAACCAAGTGTAACAGAAATCCACCCAACACTGATACATGTTAGAATACATTTTTCAGTTATGGCGTAAGCAGTGAATGATAGGCTACACCACTAGAAACTGGACATTCATCACTGGTTCCACACCCACTAGATCCACAGTACAGCACTCTGTCAAATAAGAACAAGTCATTTTGTGACCCTCTCAGTTTCAGGGATTCTAATTGGCTAAAGTGAAAGCTCACCTGATCAGCAACACATTCACAATGATCAATGTCAAGGCATTTCCCTGACAACTGCTTCTTTGTACAAATCAAGCTCGCCTTTTACAAATAGGCCCATTTTGGGGTCATTTATACTTCTGAATCGGTTTTTAGGGAATAGTGTGTGTATATATATATTAACATTTTCATAAATATGACCTTATTTGGAATTGACAGTCTTAAATTTCCAAACCTGGAAGCTGGAGGGTCCGCTTCATGTAGCACCAAATGAGGACACGCCTCCACATGACATGATGAATAGCAATGTAACAGGAGAAATTCCAACTCATACTGGTTATTGCTTCTAGCAGTTACCTCACAAGGTTGCCAAACCCTCCCCTTTCCCAAAACCACACTTGAACTACAAACAGTCCACCAGGAGTGACAAATCCCACTGGTGATATGGCAAAATTCAGATTTTAGTGTGTGTGTGTGTGTGTGTGTGTGTGCAAGCACGTCATCAATTGTATGTGCATGCTCTAAGTGCGTGTCTAGTATTCATATGTAAAATATCATTCGTAAAAATAAAAAAAAGTAATGTAATCATATCTGTTCTGAAACTGTGTGTGTGTGTGTGTGTGTGTGTGTGTACAGAATGTGTGTGTGGTGTGTGTTTAAGTGCATACATGTAACAGCATCTTTACATCTGTCTACCCCAGTCCAACGGCACTGGCTCATCCAACCTCTCTCCTCCTGCTGTCCCCAGTGCCCACCTTAACGCTGGAACATTGTGCAAAACGTTTGACCAAAAGTTCCGATCTGAAACCCAGCGCCAGGAAACGCACACACAACCTGATGCGAAACAAATGATCTTTAGAAACGGAGCCCTTTGAAATCATAGACAACATGGTTTGTGTTTTGTTCAACCACAGTCATTGTCCTCAGGTGTGTATGCATGCTCAGGTCCACATGGTGTACTCATGTTAGGGGGGGGGGCTGGTTGGGGGTTGGACTACATTGAGGAGTGTGCGGCGCAAACCGGGCGAGGGGATGGGGGTGGTAGTGGGTATTGTAGTCCAGCCAACATGAGGGGATTCGAGTGCTGGACTTCCAGGTTTCTACCGGGAGATCATGGAGCTGGATTGTGATTGGCTGGAGGAGGTGGTGGCGGCGCTGAGCTGGGAGAAGCCGCTGTGGCTGGACTCCAGACTGGTCATGGAGCCCCTGAGAGAGGAGAGGAGAGATGGAGAGCAGGGAAGAGAAGAGAGATGGAGGGGAGAGAAGAGAGGAGAGAGCAATAGGAGAGTGAGGGTGATGGAGGAGAGGGTGATGAAAGAGAGGGTGATGGAGGAGAGGGTGATGAAAGAGAGGGTGATGGAGGAGAGGGTGATGAAAGAGAGGGTGATGAAAGAGAGGGTGATGGAGGAGAGGGTGATGGAGGAGAGGGTGATGGAGGAGAGGGTGATGAAAGAGGGATATCGAGTGAGATGGAGATAGTGTGAGATGGACACAGAGCGAGATGCAAGAGAGAAAGACAGAATGAGGGAGGGAGAAAGGGGGAGCGGTAAAAACACCAAATGTTAACATTTACTCCAAAAGGTTGCATCTATATATTGATGCTACTTGGCCACACAGGTCTTAACAGTATCTGCTAGCGAGGTTCAAGTACACAAGTCTGTCAAACAACCTCAGAGTGTACAAGGATGCAGAGTCATGCAGCCAAGTCAAATCAAAGGAGGAGGATTGATTCACTCTGTGGGGCCTGGGCTGCATTCTGCCCTCTGCAACAATCAACAGCATCTCATCGTACAAGCGGGTAACTAGTGCTCAGTGTTGCGAGCGGCTGGTTTTGTGGTCGTAGATTTATGAACGAGTTTGTTAGGGACAAAAGAAAAATGGCGTCAAAGGTATTGTTAAGTTAATGCAAGACAGAAGCGGATGAGGTTGGTATGAATGGCTTAAAGGAATCCATTGAACTGACAATATTTGACACACTAATGATCCAAACTAAATTGTAAAACCTTGCTGTACTTGTGTGCAAGATAAAGTTATTCTTAGTCTTATTTGTTGTTGATTATTGTTACTGGAAGTCAACCATGCAGACTATGTGGGGTGAGAGGATAAAGCTAACAAATGCATTTCCTCCTTTCTCTAGTTCAGGTGAATCGCAAAGAGAAAGCACGAGGCCGGCTTGTTAGCTGATGCTAACCAAAGCCCTTAGCAAATAAGGCAGGATACACGCATCTCCTTGCCCTGTTGCTAAATACAGGGCAGTCATCAAAGCAGCAATGATGCTAAGCTAACAGAAGTGGGGAGGAGGAGGGGGGGAGGAGGAGGGGGGCAAACAAGGCCACTTACAAACTCTGCACATCATAGCAAGCCGTTCTTCACAGGAAGAGACAGAGAGGGAAGGAGGGTTGGTTGGTGATAAACAGGAGGGATACACAAAAGGAAAGGTAGGCAGTAAAGAAAAAAGAAAAGAAAGGATTCTATTCAGGAGATGAAGCATTCTAACTGTCTGTAGGCTGGCTCCTGTGCTTGTAATATTACTTTCTAACACAAACACCTTATAACATCATTCAACTGGGCCAATACATGATAAGACAGTGCATCAACAGAAAGGATTATCTATCACGTTGAAAACAACGAAGAGAGCCCAGATAAAATGAAGAAGGCCACATCTCATGGTCTTATGTCCACACGCACACGCACGCGCGCGCACACACACGCGCGTGCACAGCTGTCCAATCACCTGAAGTCCTCGGAGCCCAGGACCTCAGTGTAGTACATGACTTTACACTTGTGTGAGGAGACCTGCAGGGAGGCCAGGACATCGTCCACGCGGGGCAGGTTGGTGGCAGCGCAGGCCGGCGTGCTGTGGAACTTCCACTGGAGGATGTAGAACCCTGGCCAACGGGTCACATGGGAGCCCTGAGTGGGAGGGAGGGGGGAGGGAGGGAGGGAGAGGGGGGAGAAAAGAGAGAGAGGATTTGATACATTCCTAATTGGCATATCACTGACATATTCACATCCGGGTCTCATGCATGATCTGTAGATCTCAAGACTCCTCCCCCTCCTCCCCCCTCCAACCCCACCTGGACGCTCTCCCCCTCCTCCCCCCTCTCCCCTCCAACCCCACCTGGACGCTCTCCCCCTCCTCCCCCCTCTCCCCTCCAACCCCACCTGGACGCTCTCCCCCTCCTTGCAGGTGAGTGGGGACTCCACCATGCTGTAGTCTTGGCCCAGGGTCCAGGACCTGTCAATGAGCTGCACGTTGTTGCCCCCTGGGGAGGTGATACTGTGGGTGGCCAGGGGGTCCTTGCGGGGGGTCTGGGGGGCCCGCTTGGAGTGGTAGATGTGGAAGACCACGTCGCCCTTGCACACGTCAAAGTCCCAGGTGATCACGGAGGAGGCGTCGATGATCTCTATCAGTAGCTGAGGATGAGGAGGGAGGGAATGGATGGGATTTTATATTGTGAGAAAGAGAGACAGAGAGAGAGAGACAGAGAGACAGAGACAGAGAGAGAGAGAGACACAGAGAGACACAGAGACAGAGAGAGAGAGAGAGAGAGAGACAGAGACAGAGACAGAGACAGAGACAGAGACAGAGACAGAGAGAGAGAGAGAGAGAGAGAGAGAGAGCATAGAAAGGGAAGAGACGAAGAATGGGGGAAGGCAGAAAAAGAACCAGATGAGCCAGGAACAGCTGATGAGGTAATAAGCACAGACCTTAAAATGAACTGGGTGAATTCTACTGAACAGAACCTTATGGCAGAGGGTGCTTTTTAAATCTCATGTTATGTATTTACTGTGGTAATTGGTATAAAAGTATGTCTTGCGTATTCTCAACTGTGGTCCAGTAGGTGGCAGTGTTGTTCCATCTCTCGCAAACCAAAACAGCCTCATTTAATGCTCCTTCCCCGCATCTCAACCTCCTTCCTTCCCATCTCGATTACATTTTCCATCTAGTTTCCCTTCCCAGAGTCCCACCCCCCAGCTCTCCCCCAGTACAGGTGCTCTGTGCCTGGGCTCACCTCATGCGGGGCTCCCTTGAAGACGCTGGCGCTCTGGTAGATGGTCTCCGTCCACAGACGGATGTCCTCGTTCTCCAGTTCCTCTGCCGTGCGGTACAGGGACTTAGGGACCAGGCCTCCCTCTGGAACCTCGCACTGCAGACACACAAACACACACGTTGGTCAAGAAGGAGAACCAGATTGGCAAGCTTGGCATTCAAAAGGTTGATTCACTTAAAAAGCAGCATTGGTTCACAGACAGACAGATAGACACACACACACCAAACTCCCTCTCACCATGCACTCTCCTCCCAGGAAGTCAGGGATGACCTCCTTGTCAATGTAGTCCACCAGACCTCCTGGACCTTGGTAGTCGTTCCCCGCGTAGATCAGGAACTTCTTCCGAGTGTTCTCGTCGATGAACGGACTGACCTGTAAAGAGCAGGAGATGACAGTGTTACACACAGTAACACACACTGTCATCTACACACGCACATCTTCTAAAGGACCTCGCGTGTTTCCTATCTGAAGATCTTTTTGAGAAATGCGAAAACACATCTCTATGACTTATCGATGCATTCGAGTCATGGTACCAGGTCCACTTATGGTACCAGAGTCAGGTGAGATCCTGGGGGCATGAAGTAAGGCTAGTTCCCCTTGGGCCCCAGAGTACGGGGTGTGTGTGTGTCTCACCAGGGTCCAGAGCACAGGGAACACCCGCGGGGCCCTCAGGATCAGCAGCCTCCCCAGGGTCTCAGGGTAGTTGGCCTCCACCACCTCGATGATCCTCAGCAGAGCCTTCACCCCGGGCCTCCACAGGTGCCGCATGTTCAGCCCCTCCAGGTCCACCAGACACGTCCAGCAGCTGGGAGGGAGAGGGGGAGAGAGAAGGAAGAGCGAGGTAGAGCAAGCGAGAGAGAGAGGTAGAGAGGTAGAGAGAGAGAAAGGTAGAGAGAGAGAGGTAGAGAAGGAAGAGCAAGATAGAGAGAGAGAGAGAGAGAGAGGGAAGAGCAAGGTAGAGAGAGAGAGAGAGAGAGAGAGAGAGAGAGAGAGAGAGAGGGAGAGACAGAGGGAGAGAGAGAAAGAAGAGCGAGGTTGATAAAGAGAGAGAGGGAAGAGCGAGGTAGAAAGAGAGAGGGAAGTGTGAGGTAGAGGGAGTGAGACAGGACACGGTGTCCAAAGCTCTCCTGTCTCTCCCCACCCAGCTGACGTCACAGGAGTTGTGCATGGCTCTTCTCAAGCTCACGTCCTAATCCCTATCTGATAGCTCTGACAGCAGCCTGATAGCATCTCCATTTCCCTCCCTCTCCCTCTCTCTTTCACCCCGCCTCATATCAGACAGGAAGTGTACGCTTTGAGTATGTCTTTGGGTGATAGCAACCACCATGGCCCTAGAAACCACACTGGTGATGGTAAATACATGTGTGGGCTACCTGATTGGTCGACCAAAAACTTTGGTGTTCTCCTCACAGCGCCTAAGGCCCTCTTCGTTGATGGACAGGACCTGGAAACACGACAGAAAATCATAAATCAGCTTATCTACAGCAGAAATATGCACTGGCAACATTGTTTGATTGACAGCGAGAAGGGCCTATCAGAAACATACATGTCTGAGTAGAGACTCCTCCCCCAGGGCTCTGACCAGCCCCTTGGTGTCCATCTGTCCCAGCCTCAGGATGTAGAGTGGACGGCCGTCTACACACACACACACAGACACACACACAGACACACACACAGACACACACATCAGATGGGGTTTGAGAATCATGCATCTGCACCTTGATCAAATGAACTCAGTGGTTAGGATTAGCTAACCCAGCGCATGTCAGGCTAACTGACCTGCATATCCATCTACGCAGTATTTGGAATATGTTTGTGTGCACACAAACGTGTGCTTGTACAAATACATTTTTCCATGAATCGTGGAAAGGCTTTCATGTTCCCCAGTTCATGTTTACAGAGTACAGTCATAACTGTGTGCACATTGTGTGGTACACTGGTACACACGCACGCTTCCTACCTTTATCGTGGTGGTGCCAGCCTCCGGTGTAGTGGTCGTGGAGGACCTGTGGGGAGGTCCAGGTCTCCAGCAGGTAGTCCACCTGGTGCTGCTTCCTCCAGGTGAGGGACTGGCACAGGATCTCCCTGGCCTTGTCCATGTTGAAGTCCCTCGCTCGCAGGAAACGCAGGATGTGCTCATCCTTGGGTATCTGGGGGGAGGGAGGGGGAGAGAGAGATGGAAAGAGGAAGGAAGGGAGAGAGAGAGGGGGGGGGGGGAAGAGAGGGAGGGAGGGGCAGAGAAAGAGAGGGAAAGAGAGGGGGAGGGAGGGACAGAGGGAGAAAAGGTGGAGAAGAATATGTATATTAGGGTAGGTGACTGGATATGTGTGTGTATGAGTTTAAGAGTGGAGCTGTAATTGGAGGTGCCTCTGTATATGACTATGCGTGACTGTGTGTGTGTCATACCTTGCCCTTGTGCGTCTCCTGCAGCCACTGGCGTAGTCTAATCAGGCAGCTCTCCTGCAGGGGGGTGAGGTCGCCTAGGTAACGGATGATGTAGTCTGCATCCAACTTGTCTACAACACAAACACAATTCCCATTACCCTTGTGCTGTAAAACCACCAAAGGCTTTTGGGTAATGTAGTTAACACTGCTAGGTAGCAAGCAGTAGCAAGCACACCTTCAGTAGCGCCCGCTTGGCTCTCCATCAGACTGCCTGGCACGCAGACAGTGCCGGCATTGGCAGCACTGTTGGTGCCATTGAGGCCAGCGGCGGGGTCGCTGTCATTAGCATCGGCGGGCAGGGGCGCGGTGACGGTGACTGCCGGGGTGGCGGGGGGCTCGACGCAGGGGGCGGGGGCGCTGCTGGAGACGGAGAGCGGCTTGGCGGGGGCGGGGGTCAGGGAGAGGCTCCAGCGTGGCACCTGGGTGATGCCCTCCTCCTCCAGCTCCTTCAGGTAGAACTCGATGATCTCCTTACCCTGCAGACGAGGATGCAACGCCAACACGAGGTCAGCAACCCAGGGGGACATGGATGGGGACATGGATAGAACCTAGAGCCTTGGAGGCCCGGCTTGACGGAGTGCGTTTGCCTTAGCGTGCGGCTGTGTAACACTGGAGGCTGAAGACCACAGCTCCCCACTCCCAGAGGAGGGGGTGTGCCTGGAGGCAGCACATGGGGGAGAGAGGCTGGGAAAGGCTTCACATGCTGTGTGGAGCTGTGGTACGTTCTGGGCTTGGAACCAAAAGACTGGTGGTACTAGAGCGTTGAGACATGTGTAGGTGCTGGAAATTGTGGGGGGTTTTTTGATTGCAGGTCAGGTTCGGTTCTCACACACACGGATACACACACACATAAACACACACACGCAGATACACACAAACACACACCTTTTTGATGCTTGTGGCATACTGCTTCATGGCTATCTTCTCCACTGTGCTCTCAAAGCCAAAGAAGGACTTGATATCCAGGCTGGCAGACTGCTCAAAACATGTCCAGTCCTCATTCTCTGGATGGACCTGCAACACACACACAGTGATCATGACCCAGGCTGTTACCGTGACAACCGCCCCTTAGCCTGACTCCTGCGCTGACGCACGCAGGGGCGATAATGACACGTTCCGCCACCAGTCTTGAGTGGGAGTGCAGCGAGCGTCTGGGTGACGACTGTGCGGTTTATGTGATGGAGCAGAATGTGCACGGGACGGCAGTGATGACACGCTGGCACAATGTCACTTTTATCTCCTGTCAGCGAGCAGCAGTGTGTTGGCTGTCTCAGACGAGAGAGCGCTGAATGTCACAGCAGGCTCTAGGCTGAGGGAGGCGTCAGAATCCTGCCTGGGGATACATTATCATCCACATCCCCCTCCCTAAACAGCCAGAGCCAGCCCTCCAACGTTAACCCCGGCAGCCAATCGGACCGAATCGTTTGCCGTTTTCCCTGAGATCTTGGGACCTGTCTGTCTAAAGCTGGCTGCTCGTTAGCCTCGCTAGCCCTCCTGGCTACAGAAATATTCCATCTTTAGCTGAGTCCATTAGCTGGCTCGGTCTAACTGAGCTGCCTAGCCTCGTTAGCGTCCGCTAGCGGAGCTATATAAGGCCTCGCAGAGACAGCTGCAAGGCGCGGGAGCTGAAACAGCGTGGCTAACTCGCTCAACGCTAATGCAGCGTGCCTGAGAGGGACTGACCTTGTTAACTCAGAATGTGGACATTCACTGATGATCTGGTCTCAGGTCAGATGGAGTGTGTGTGTGTGCGTGTGCCTGTGTGTGTGTAAAACATACAGCAATGCAGGGTTTTAGTCATCCGTGAAGCGGTGTGTGTGTGTGTGTGTGTGTGTGCGTCCTTGAGCATGTGCTTCCGACCAAGAGGTTTAAATTATGCACGCAGAGAGAGCTGGGTTTAAGTAGCGACTAGCTCGCAGCGTGCGCTAGGCTAGCGGAGAACGCTGTTCTCCTGCTCCAGAGAGGCCATTTAAGTGCACAGGGAGGGGAGGGGCTACAGGTGAGCGGCCGATGGCCGGATGAGATCACCCACCGAGTAGCAGCACGCTTCGTGGATAATGACCCTGTTGGAGAAGGTCTCGTTGTGGGACTCGATGTGCAGCGTCCTCTCTCTGCGATTCAGAGTGTTGTTCTGACTGAAGTACACGTAGTCCACCCCAGCAATCTGCATACAGAGAGGGACAGAGAGACAGACAGGGAGAGGGAGAGACAGGGAGAGAGAGAAGAGACAGTCACAGGGAGGGAAAGACATGTATTTAGCATAGTTTCAGCCAAATCAACTCAGCACGATGAAACCAGTTTGGAAACCGGAATCATATTCGATCAATTATCTCAACCAGTTTGAAAACAAAAATGAAATGGCACGACTGCAAGTGAAACTGAACCCGCAGGTAACGAACTCAACATAGAACCGCTGACTACTCACAGCTACACCCATGTCATGTTTGTGTACCGTGAGAACGGGCAGGGGTATCAAAACAGGGGTCTGCTGACCCTTGACCACAGGACACGGGGAGCCACGTACCCGTTTGAGGAGACGCGGGGCGTCCACGTCCAGGGCGCAGCGACGCTGGATCTTCTGGACAGAGCCGTCCTCGCTGACCTCCTCTTCCACCACATCGCTGCCCACGAACATAGGGATGAGGGGGCAGGTGGGGAACCGCCGCTCGTAGGCCTGGGGAGGGACGGAGGGAGGAACCAGGGCATTAAAAACAGCCAATTAAAAGGAAACGGACCAAAAGAATAGAACAATGCACAACTTCCTGAATACCAACATGCCATGGCTGGGCACATCTCAAACGCTCAAACTAAAGGAGCAGACAGAGAGAGAGGCCAGATGGCCAGATGCAGAGACGACACAACACAGGCTTCATTCTACTCCAAACCCACGCCAGCTGAGTCAGCCCCAACCGTCCTAACCCCCGAGGTTAAGCATCGCTCGTACTACAACCCCTCCTTCAACTCTCCTCTTGCGACACATGCCCAGCAAGTAGGAGAGACAGTGTGAGTCGCTGGGGGGTCCAGCACAGCCCGGCAGCGTGTCTCTCAACACAGTCCCAGAGAGACAAGGCAGTCCGTGCTGCAGCTGTTATGCAAAGCCCTTGGTACCCCTCAGCAGGAGACTGCAGAAGCAATGATAGCACAGCCCTCTCGGATCTGACTGACACAGTTACGCAACTCACGGGATCCTTAGAGGGCATGCGGGGGGGGGGGGCGGGTCCTGGAGCGAGGGGGTTTTGAAGGACATGCTAATGCTAAAGCCCGTTGGGTAGCAGTTGACCCCTAGGGTAGCTGTTAGAATCGAAACTAAGTTTAGCTCCGAGTCGGCTTACAACGGAACAAAGAAAGGACAAGCGGAGCCGTGGGTGTGTCGAGGGCCCCCAGTTCGTTTCAATGCCTCTCCTTCTCCCCGATGACTACAGTCATCAGTTCTTCCATTACATGTTGACTGGGCAGCTCTGTGTTGTGGCCTGGTTGGAGTCTACAGCTATTTGACGGAACAAGAAATAGGATGAGGAAGAGAGAAAGAGAACGCAGGCGAGAGTGACGGAGAGAAAGAGGGAAGTGTTATGAACAGAGAGTGAGGGAATGGAAAACGTGCATTGTGCCTGAACGCTCAGCTCAGAGCTGAGAAAGAGAGACTGCAAAGGGCCGCTTGCGAACAGGTCTGATAAAGGCTTCTCGGGTCAGCAGGGTACAATCAAGCAGCAGGGAGACTGGAGGCCTGGGTGTTGTTCTGTGGTGTGTGCGTGTTTGCTGTAGGGCGAAGGGTTTTAAAAAGGTTTCTGTGTTCAGGGTAGGTCCCTCCCCACGCGCAAGGGACCGTCCACGCCCAGTCCACTGGTAGGAAAGAGGAGAGGTGGACAAGCTTCAGGAAATGTCTCGCCTCATCATTTTCGGGTGCCTCTGGTTTTGTTTAGACCATCTGAAGTATGTGCGAGTAGGAACACGACGCCTTCTGGCCAGTGCTGCAAACAGAGTCTTCTTGTTGACTGAGAAACAGCCTAGGCGGACTGGCAACCATAGAAGCCTTCGCGCCCCGAAAAAACAAGCTCCAGAAATGTTGACTGCTTAGTATGGGCAACTACAGCAGCCTATTATTCATGTGCCCTGTCAGTGGGAGGAGGGCACAGCTCAGCCTTACTGGCTGCCAGGACCAATGAGCTGGGTGCCCACTCTGGCTGTGTGAATGCTGAGCTCACTCTCTCTGTGTCTCTCTCATACTCTCGCTCTCTCTCAGTGTCTCTCTCTCTCTCTCTCTCTCTCTCAGTGTCTCTCTCTCTCTCTCTCTCAGTGTCTCTCTCTCACAGTGTGTCTCTCTCACAGTGTGTCTCTCTCACAGTGTGTCTCTCTCACAGTGTGTCTCTCTCACAGTGTGTCTCTGTCTCATAGTCTCCCTGTCCCCCTCTCTCTCTATGTCTCTCTGTCTCTCTCTCTCTCCCTGCCCTCTAGCTCTCTAGAACAGGGGCTCTAGCAATGCGCGGTCAGCAGTCCTGGCCTGGAGTGGCCCAGTAAACACAGTGTGGTGCCACAGTAGGAAAACCACCCCAAATCAACAACAACAACAGCAGCAGCAGCAACGTGACATGACATGCTAGCACTTGCTGCCAATCCTCTCACACACCCTCACCCACCCCATACACAAAACCAAAACAGCCTTGTTCCAGCCTTGACAAGTCAGGCTAACACCAACACCCAAACTGCTGTTGGGTTGCACGCTTGGTGTTCTCTCTAGAACAAAGCATGCAGTTTATGAGAAAGGACAAAACTAAACTGAGGACAAGATGCAGGCTGTTGTTTTTGCAACGCCACAGAACGAAAACATGTGAACCCCTAGAAAGGAGACCGGGAAACCTCCTCGTCATCACGCGTCAAAAACAACAAACACTTGGAAAGGTTGGCTTCACAGCAACTGCTGAAAATAGGCCAGGTTTATATTGGGACTGGAAAACAGGAAGTACGGAGGCCATGATGCCGTTCTTAACAGAAGGAACACGCTGGAACCAGCGGTCCAGAGCGAAGGTGTCGTCTAGCTCAACAGCTCAGTAGGAGGGAGAACAGGGGAGCACGCTGGAGCAACTTAGAGCACCCTGGAGCACCCTAGAGCACCCTAGAGCACCCTAGAACACCCTAGAGCACCCTCCAAACCCCACCAGGGACACTGCTGAAACCAGAAGACACTGACACCCTCACTTAGGCCTGGGTAGAGCTCCGTCAAGTCTACATCACTGACCTCAGATCCTGGCCTCGGATCCTGGCCTCGGATCCTGGCCTCGGATCCTGGCCTCAGATCCTGGCCTCAGATCCTGGCCTCGGATCCTGGCCTCAGATCCTGGCCACAGCCCGTCTACAGTTTTTGGCTTGGTTATTTGTTTTCGCTACAGAGAGTCACCCCACATGGTAAAAACAAGCCCAAATCTATCTGAGTTAGTTCCCACCTGACAGGAAGTGGTCAAGATCTACATAGAGTGGCTGGTGCTTCTTTGTCTGTGTCTGGGAAATGCCTTACTGAACGTCTGCTGTGAATTCATTAGCATAACTCGCATGGCTGTTTGTGTTTGATCAACATTTGACTGCAGTGTTTGGTACACAGCTGACTGTGTGTTTAAAGGCAACAGGGACCGATTCACTTGTTGCTTGTGTCTCTCTACCAACAGAGAGACATGTTGGCGAGATTGAAACTAAACTGGAGAGTGGTTATGCAACATACCACCCAACAACCGGTGGAATGGGCCTGTGTTCTCTCTCCACGCACGCACGCACGTCTCCAGGAGAAATATAGAGCCCCTTCTCATTCTCTGCTGTCTGGACCGTATCAGCACATCAAGTCTGGAAGTGGAAAACAATCTCCAAACGTGTCGCCTAGAAGCCTGTGCGTGCGTGCGAGCAAGTGTGTGTGTGTGTGTGTGCGTGTGTGTGTGTGTGTGCGCGTGTGCGTGCGTACGGATGTCCTCCATCCGTACTCTAAAGAGGGACCGAGGGCAGGCCAAGATGTGAGTCGTAGCTCAAGGAATGTGAGGCGGGATTGTTAGCTTTATGTACTTTTCCAGACAGGCAGGGAGGGGGGGGGGAATCAAATCAAAAACAATACAAGTAATCTAATCAGCGGGTACAGAGGGAGTCCTGTGGTCTGTGGTGGATGAATGTAGGATGATGGGTACATTGGGATGAGGTCCTTCTCAGGATGTCACATGAGGGTAATGACGGCCGATAAGGAGCTGGAGGTAAGGGAATCATCTCTTAGGACCAGCGGGTTAGTTCTCCTCTGCTGGTTTGGTTTGAACTCCGGCCACAGAAACATGATTCAGCTCGTCAGACTGCGAATTAATAGGATCAGATGTACTGAATGTGCTGGACTGGTTTCAACAGAAAGCCTACGAGGCGTCCACTCATCACAAAACAGGGCTGGGGAGCACAAGTGGAGGTGGAGGGAAGGTGTGTGTGTGAGTGTGTCTGCGTGTGTGCGTCCTGTCAAGGTGGTACTGCGTTTGAGGGATGGCCTCAGTGACTCTGCTAGCTGCAGCCTCAACTGGTGAACGCGTTAGAGAGATTGGGGTTATGGAGTGCAGTGTTCAGGGAAAGAGCGAAAAATAAACAAGCCCGAGAAGAAACACACACGCACACACACTCACACGCACTTGCACACTCGCACACTCACACACTCGCACGCTCACACGCTCACACGCTCACACACACTCACAGCAAGCAGCATGTTGGGCAGCTGAATATGCCGTAGTCACATGGCTGGGGGCGGAGCATGTGGACTCCATCTGACACGCACTCGTATGCGAGCACACATACAGAGGGAACACTGACTGTGGTTCTGGTTCTGACACAGCACTCGTGTCGGAACCAATCAATACACAATGATCATCCGAGAGCACGACCGTCTTTGGTTCGACTTGGAATGCTCTGATTACAGCAATGTAATCCTTGGGTATGGAGTTTGGGGTGTCACTGATGACTGGAGTGCCCCTGCTGACTATCATCTCCAGTCATAAGTCATGCCGCAGATCTATGTCTTGTTTGTGTCCAGCTTGTTACCATGGGACTTCTTCATCCAGTCATCGTGAGAGAATCAAGGAGGAGAGCAGTGACAGCTGCTGAAACAAGAGGAGACACAGGCGTGACTGGGAGAGAGGAGAGAGGGACGGAGAGAGAGACATAGAGATGGGGAGAGAGATGAGGAGAGAGGGACGGAGAGAGAGACATAGAGATGGGGAGAGGAAGAGAGAGAGAGGGACGGAGAGAGAGACATAGAGATGGGGAGAGGAAGAGAGAGAGAGGGACGGAGAGAGAGAGGGAAGGAGAGACACGGAGAGAGGAAGAGAGAGACATGGAGAGAGATGTAGAGAGGAAGAGAGAGAGAGAGAGACATGGAGAGAGATGGAGGGAGGAAGAGAGAGAGAGAGAGACATGGAGAGAGATGGAGAGAGGAAGAGAGAGAGAGAGAGAGAGAGAGAGACATGGAGAGAGATGGACAGAGGAAGAGAGAGAGAGGGACGGACGGAGAGAGAGAGGGAAGGAGAGACACGGAGAGAGGAAGAGAGAGACATGGAGAGAGATGTAGAGAGGAAGAGAGAGAGAGAGAGACATGGAGAGAGATGTAGAGAGGAAGAGAGAGAGAGAGAGACATGGAGAGAGATGGAGAGAGGAAGAGAGAGAGAGAGAGAGACATGGAGAGAGAGAGATGGAGAGGAAGAGAGAGATGGAAAGAGGAAGAGAGAATGGGATGGAGAGAGAGGAATAGAGAGATGGAGAGAGAGACACAGAGATAGAGAGACAAAGAAAGAGAGATGGGTTAGGGCAGACAGGGATCAGACCCCATCAGTAGGCTTACAAACAGAATAAACGAGGACAGGGGCTGTGACCCAGCAGTGGCACAACAAACAGCATTCTCAGGCAAGATTGCGTGTTCTCAGAATACAACGTCCATTTGATTAGCCCCCCCCAAAATATAGAATTCGACCTTTCAATTACAAGTATGAAAGGGATTATCGTGAGATTGGGGCTGACACAAGTGCCTGTCTTTTGTCTAACACGTGCAAGTGTTTAGTTGATATTTCAGTATTTACACTGGGGGGGAAAAAACAAGCCTATCCATTTATTTTGTTATTTTCCATCACTGACTAATAACTCTGGGCTTGGCTCTCGGACGCACGCACACAAACAGCCCGCTGAAAACAATGGGCTGCATTATTGCATTTACTGCTCTATTCTAGAATGTTCCACGACACTAGAGCCAGAACGTGTTGTTGACCAAGAGAAGGTAGCAGCCCAGCCAAAACCACCCCAGGCTTCTGCAATGACAGAGTGGCAGGGACCAGTATCAGCCACCGCTTGATGTCAGGGGCAAACAGAAAATGGTTTGGCGTTCAGTGGAGGTGATGGACTGACACCAAGCCACAGTGGCAGGCTTAGTCTGAAGGTCCTTCATGCAGGGTGGTGGGGAGGAGCGAGGGGGGCAGGGGGGGTTGCTACGCATCAGGCAGCAGTGGAGATGAGTGGAGTCACGGACCAGGCCGCTATCAACGGGGGTTCGGAAGGTCGTGTCTGCGAGCCCAGCTGGCAGGGAGGATGATGAGTAAGGGAGGAGGAGGCCGGGGTCAGGGTATTGACCCGATCGCGTTGGTCACATGATGTCTTCTGCGTTTGGAACGGACAACGGGTAGATATGCGTGTCTACGGTGAAGCGAGAGGGACGGAGAGAGAGAGCGACGGAGAGAGAGAGGGACGGAGAGAGAGAGGGACGGAGAGAGAGAGGGACGGAGAGAGAGAGGGACGGAGAGAGAGAGGGACGGAGAGAGACAGAGACAGAGAGAGGCTCGATGCCATAAACAACAGCCACACTATAGATGTTAGGCAGGTAGTTACTGCTGGGCAGGTGAGCTAGGTGTAGCCTCCATCCGCTTCCATTAAGAAGAGAAGAAATGACAACCCCCCCCCCCCCCCCCCTCCCTCCCCCCCAGCACAAGGCCGTGCCCACAGCTGCTTACACAGCAGGACTGCAATAAGACCGCTGCACTCCTCAAACAGAGATGGATCTGAGGTGAGGCGAGCTCTACCAGTTCACTGCAGAGGACGCAGGCAGCAGAGGGGGGGGGGGCGGGGAGAGGAGGAACCGGGGGGGGGCGGGGGGGGAGAAAATCCTCATGGGTGTTTATCTCGGAGATGAAAGACAGCAAAATCCAAACTAGGTCGCTCCGAGTGGCGGAGCGAGCGGGTGAGAGAGCGAAAGACACACCGAGGGAGACGGAGAGAGAGCGAGAGAGAGGACGAGAGGAAAGTTACTGGCCGGTCAGGCTGCCACCAGACAGAAGACTTGCTCAGCGACCGAAATGCGAGGAAGATGGAAGCGCTGGTGCAGAGTTTGAGATCGTTTTTATGGGTATCTTAATATGTAGGTCACGGTGTGATGCTGCGGCAAATGTTCTGCCCCTTAACACTGACTTCTCCACACACACACGAGACATAGACAAGTCGGGCGACGGTCCCAACCCCCCTTCCGTCGACCACGATGCGACTTTGCATGTTCCGTTTGAATGCCAGAGCCCCATTGTTCTCCAGCTCCTCTCACTTCCCATGCAAATAGAGTCACGTTGCACCACCGGCCAAACTGGTTTCCTTCTTCAAAAGGAGCCGATCACCTCTGCCGTCGGGAGGGGATCGTGTGTACTGACAGCCTGAGAGGAGCACAGCTGATGAGCCCTGGAGCAGGCGAGCTGTACAGGGAAGCTCTGGAGGCAGAGGCACACAGGCCTTCATCACTCTCCTTCCCCAAAGGAGGGTGGAGCGCAGAGGCAATCGTGGCATTTCACTCGTGTCAATAAAAACAACAAAAAGGTGACCGATGGGCTTTTCTTAAATCGATCCAAGTTGTTTCCTTTGGGTGTTGGCATTTTCGTCGACGCAGATAAGCAATTAGGGTTAGCATTAGCAAAGGGTTAGCATTAGCATAGGGTTGGGTTAGTATAGCTGCTTTTCACCATTCTCTCCTCACAAGGAAATGTCAATGAGGAACATTATCAAGTTACAGGAAACTTGATTTCCCCCCCCCCCATCGTTCCTACCAACAGTAAAACTGCTAGCTCTGGTTTTTACCGTCACTTCAAAAACAGAGTCATGTCCTTGTTCGCACGGGTCATTGCAGGGAAGTGTGGCGTCGTTGACCAGGGGGTCTGTGGGAGTGCTGGCAGCGAAGGTGGCAAACGCAGCTCTCCCATTGGTGGCTGACAGGACACAGTGCAGCAGGGCCACTTCCTGGAAAGGCTGCATCAGTGAGTGGGAGGGGGAGGACAGGCTGAGTCCATAGGCAGAGGAGGGGGTGGGAGAAGGGGGGGGGGGGGGCAGGTGATTTGTGTGCACTGCGTCAACGAGGACTGACGTATATGTGTGTATGTGTGTGTGTGTGTGTGTGTGTGCGTGTGTGGAGTATGGGGTGGGAGGTGCTGTTGTGGGAATGTGTGTTCTGTACCCTGTGTACCCTACAGTAGAGATGCACACATCTGATCCACAACACAACACTGTGTGCACCTGCGCCAGGACACAAGCATACACTATACCCTCCATTGAGCTTCTCATTTAGGAGAATATAATGCAAGGTGGACACGCACGCACGCACCACACAAACACACACGCATGCACAAACACTTCTATTAACGTCACAATCCTCCCTACGTCTTCTGTGACTCACTTTACGCATTGCTAGGCTGCAGATGCGGGTGACGAATACATGAATGGTCATTTTGTGTGCGTACGCAAGGGTGTGCGCGAAGCCCAACAGGCAAAGCGAGGCGCAGTGGGGGAGGGGTGTCTTCGTGGCAGCACCCCGACCTTGCAGAGGGAGCGAGAGAGAGAGAGATAGGGAGGGAAGGAAGGAGAGAGAGTCTTTGAAATCGGTGAATGAAAAATCTGCGTCTCCCCCCCCGTCCCCAGTCAAGCTCCCTCGCTCCGAGTCATGTGACGAGCGAGTCTGTCACCAGTGCTGCAGCGACTGGGCTGCGTGATGCTGAAAGAGCCTCATCAGGCCTGAGTCCATTCTAGTCTCTGGCTGTGTTTAGCCCACGCTAGGCACTGCGGTAAGTGAATTAGGCTGGGGAGACGGATGCCCTGATGACAGCTCTGCTAAGGGTGAGGACAGGGGGGGGGGAGAAAGCATGAATGGAAGCCAGCCCACTTGCTACAGCACCAGCAGTTCTGAGTTACCAGGAAAGGGGAGAACGGAAATATTAGGTTACTTTGATTCTTAAACATACCGCACGGTTAGTGTTACCAAACTGGGAATAGCTTCAATATGGGCTGAGAGTAACCAAAACCGGGACGCAGTAGGTGACATGTAGGTTAAGTGCAACTGGCCAGGGCAGATTGTGGGCTATTTCTGGATGAGAGACCAAGTCCCTGAATGTGACGCTCTGATTAGAGGATGCAAGAAAGAGACGATCCAGCGGCTTACGGGGAGATTAAAAGGACAATGAGAAAGGAGAGGGGACATGTCGGGACGAGAGGCGACCATGGCGGAGGTGGATAAGGGTCAGAACACGGATGGACGCGCGTGATGTCACTCCGTGCTGTTTTGAACTGTCTGGCCAGGTCAGCTAGAGAGAGAGAGAGACAGAGAGAGAGAGAGGGCAAGAGCGAGAGAGAGAGAGGGCAAGAGAGATACAGAGAGAGAGAGGGCAAGAGAGAGAGAGAGGGAGAGAGGGAGGGAGAGAGAGAGAGAGGGAGAGAGAGGGAGGGAGGGAGGGAGGGAGAGAGAGAGGGAGGGAGAGATGCCAACCTAGTTCTGGAAAACTGAGACTGTGTGACGGTATACACCAAATGTTGCTGACGGCTCAACGCAACCATCTCTGTAAATAACTGACCCATTTCCTGTTAGCGTACAGACAACCTGAAGGAAGGTAAGAGTGTTCTGGGGATTCAGAACTCTTCAGAACCCGTCTCCCGAAAGACAGGCCCAGCCTGGGGAACCGAGATAACCAAGCACCAAAGGCAACAATCTCCAAAAACAGCCATGTGCTGAATCCTACTCAATACTTCTGGCCCTAGGTAGTGATTACAAGCAGCCAGGTAACACGGTGGGATGACCTCCCCATGCGGGGAGGGTCAGTGTGATGAGCCAGGCTGCCGGCCAAGTTCACACTCAGACCTGCTACACTGCGAGTATGGCCTCACAGGCCAGACACAACGAGACTAAGGGGGAGAGAGAGGGGGGGTGGGGGAGAGACACAGAGAGACAGAGGGTGCAGAGAGGGAGAGAGAGGGAAAGAAAACAAGCCAGAGAATTAGAGAAAGAGGGCGTATTCGAGCAGGAGAGATGTGTGTGGGGGGCAAACGAGAGAACAAAAGAGTAGCGTACATGATGTGCATGCAGGGCATCTCACTTTGGCTCAGTCCAAAGCTGCCTTGAGCAGTTGTTATTCTCATTAAATTGGTTACATACCAGGTTACATCATACATGTAGCCATGGAGATGTTGCTATCAACACTAACTCCATGGCAGCGTTTCCCCCAAGAGGGATTTCGAGGCCGTAGGCTGCACAAACACCTGGGATTAAAAAACCCAACCCCTCTCGAGAAAATCACACGGTACACAAACTCTGTGTTGTGATCCGCCGGCCTGTGGGGAGGGTTACGGAGGGAGGACAGACTGAAGACCAGCAGCACCGAAACCGAAAAACTCCCGTTTCAAGGGCGCCACCTCCTCTGGTGTTGGATTACGGTTACCTGCAGGCATCGCTGCCTTGTGCCTTCCTAACCCCCCCCCCCCCCCCCCCCCCCCCCCTCTCCCCCTCTTCCCCCTAATCATTCCACGTCAAGCACCTGAGCGCCAATCTTCTTTTAGCCAAAGAATTAGCTGGCTGTTGTGGCAAAAGCTGTGCTGTGCGTGGCTAAGCCTTAAGGGAGAGGCCAGCTTTGGAGAGCCTGCTTGCTCTTGAGGAGGTGCAGTTTGCTGTACATTCTTGCCCCAGAGAACATCTCTTGGTTTACACCAGGGGCCCAGCAGCGAGAACGTGACACGTAGAAATCCTTGGAATCTGGCCTGCTCAACGCACCCCCAGGTAGACAGACTGAAGCTGGTTTAGGCCAAACACATCTAGGCTACTCTCTGATCTCAGTCCTCCATCTGAATGTCTCTCTCTCTCTCTCTCTCTCTCTGATCTCAGTCCTCCGTCTGAATGTCTCTCTCTCTCTCTCTCTCTCTGATCTCAGTCCTCCATCTGAATGTCCTCTGCTAATTACCAAGTGCGGCTCTCCCTCTCTCCCTCTCCCTGTCTCCCTCTCTCCCTGTCTCCCTCTCCCTCTCTCCCCCCCAGCTCTTCTGATCTCAATTTGCTCCGAACCGCTCATTACAAATGAACCCTCCACCCCTTCACCCTGAATCTCCCTCCCACACAGGCTGCCGTTTACGCTCTCTCTCATCCTCTTTTTCTTCCTCTTCATCCCCTAATGTCTGTGTTCTCCCCCAGTCTTCCTCCCCTCTTCCCACCAGTAAATCTAAGCCCTCTAACTCACTCTTGTTCAGCATTGACAGTCCAGCCCACCAGCAGCACCGAGACCAAGAGTTCCAGGAAAAAAAAGGCGCTTTACGTTTTCGGTATGAAAATCTGTTCATAATGCCACAAGCTCCCATAAAACTGAGCCAGGGGGAAATCACCCTCCGCCACTCAGATGAAAAGAAATTACAAAAAAAAACTGCCATGTCAACCTGTCTCTCTCTCTCACGTTGGAGGATATTGCCCAAAATTCAACTGATCTACTGGCGATGCCCAGATGTTCCGTAAGTAGCAGACCAGCATGACACGTCCCCGTCCCCCCCCCCTCCCTTGTGCTAACGTAAGGACAGGAAGAACTCACCCGTGTTGAGCTACATTGAGGATTAGCACTTCCATCCTCTTAAATAGGTTGGCTAGGCTCAGGCCGTCGCCACCGCTAATACCTTGAGGAGAGGGAGGGGAGCTGCTATCCCAGTTTCTGTTTGAGTTGCTGTTTGTTTGCGTTTTTGAATGGGACACCGCGTCTCTCGAAACGGCACTTATCGCTAAAGAAACTACGCGAACTGAAAGGTTAGGTCAAGTTTAGGGGGCCTCGTTCTGGTGGTTCAGGGGGTCTTATTTTCTTATTTCATTCTCGTAAACTGGCTCGCTTCCTCCCAGGGGGGGAAGCTGGACTCGTGGGCTCCGTGACCGGCGTGGTGCGATAATAGCAACAACAGCACAGACTCCACTTCCTGTTATGGAGACAAAGGCGAGACAGAAGTCAGGGAGCGCAGGCGACTGAGTCGAGGGTAGCGGTCGTTCCGGGTTCGTGGGCGGCGTTGGTGTCGTATTTCTTGGCCTCCGCGTTCCCTCTAGAAAAACATACGGGGTTGGAGGGGGGGGCGTCTCTCAGGGAACGAGTGTCAAGTGCAGCACAGCGTGTGCGCGAGTGTGTCCTTTCAACGTCAGCTGTTCCAGGGTTCCCCTCCAGCTGTCGGAGGCTATACCTTTCAACAAGGAAGTGAGAACCTCAGGTTGGCGTTTGCCGAGCGTTGACACGGCCGACGCATGGAGGCAGCTCCCTACGGGCGGCGGTTTGGCGGTTTGTTTGGAAACACCCATCCGCCCTGCCACCTTCTCACGGGCGGGGTTAGTAGCTGCACATGCTGACAGGTTCAGTCTTCTGTCTGCCTTTTCTATCGCTCAGTGGCAGCATCAAAGGGAGACAGTGGCATGAATGAGTGTGTGCTGAATGAGAATTTCAGGATGGAATGCTAACTACACACAAAACAAACCCTAACTGGGACATTAATTAGGAGAACAAAAATTAAAAACCCAGCGAGTCCGCAAAAGTTGTTGGTTGAATTTAATGAGTTAGGAAGAAACTGCAAGAAGGAAAGACAGATCTACCTCAGCCGGAATATTCCTTCTAGGGCCAATTACAACATTGCTAACTACAGGTTCAAAAGACTACGTCTTTCACTGGCATGCCTGAGGCACACTACAACAAGAGGCAGCATTTCCCCCAGACATGAGGAATGCGTTGGAAGGGAAATTGAGAGTTGCAACTGCAATTGAGAGCTTTGTTGAGGGCTAAGAGTTAAGGGTCTTGAAGACACGAAGGGAAAGGAAAGTTGACAAGAGAATGCAACTGTATTTTCCTGAAAGCAAAATGTCCAAGGTTACACTTCATTATAATCATTTCTGGCTATCATTGGAAACCCATCACAAGCACTGTTGTGCAATATTGGGACGAGTGAAGCTTTCCAAGAATGGACTGGGCATGTGCAAACATTAGCCTCCTGCTAATGCACAGATGCTATCATACAACAACACACCCTTGACAGGCCGCTCGCAGGGTAAACGCACATACCACAAAAACTACAACCTTGAGGCAGAAATCCCAGTTGAACTCCAACCCAGGTCCATTTCCTGTATGTCTTTCCCCTTTCACACTACCTCTGCAACAAAGGCTAATAATAAGTTGAACTATATACAAAAAAAAACACAGAGAGACATTAGGTTCACACAAACAAACATGAGCACAAATCCACATGTGCATACAGGATCTGCAATGTAGCAAAACAGAACAATCTGCACCGGTGCTTGAAGAGACTTGCTAAGTGGGAGAGGAAAGCATTTGTCTGAAGGTATGTGGACTGTGTTCCACAGAAACTGGCCCCCCTGTTGGTGAGGTCTTCCTGGGATGGAAAGGGTCCCTGCACACGCTCTTGCTTCACAGGCCTGTCCAAGAAGCCGACGCAACGAACACAAGGTTGGTATTTCTGACGTTACTGCTTCATCGCATTCAGCATCCTACACATCGACCCGTAAGTCTCCACCAAGGCCCGTCCATACGGCTGTAAGACTCCTCAGTTACGGGCAACGCCATGTCTAAAGCCGTGTTGCACCATGTCAATAACTGCCCTCGATTAGCAGAACCTAATCATTTCCATCTCAATCTAATTCTGTTGCAGCAGCCACTCCCCTGCCCCCCCTCCCCCTCCCCCTCTCCCGCAGAGATCCACAACATCAAAGCTTCTTGGCGAAGTCCGTATGGTGTTGCCATGTTGCCACAGTCCTATTTTCGTTCTCCCCGAAATGCCCCCCACCCAGCCCCCTGACCCCCACCCCTAGCCTGCATGTACAGCCTCAGGTGTACACCCTCTCCCGACAGCCTAACCAGTTTATTTATAGACTCTCGCTCTCTTTGCCCACTCGATCCGACCCCGCTGCTAAGGAGATTTGCGTCCCGTCACTTGTTGAGAGGATTACATATTTCAGGGTGGAAACAGCACCTGCCAGCCCATCACAGGGGTCTAGTTCATGTCATCAAACTGGGAGGTTTATGAGATGCAATGGGAAAAAGGTTAACCTTGGGAAAGGGTATTTTTCTGGAAGGAAAAAACTTTCTTGGAAAACTTTAGGTAGAGTTCCTGAGCAGAGACAAGCGAATAGAGCGCCTGTTGTTACCCACAACTAGACATCTTAATCTCCCCAAACAAGAGCTCTTTGAAAACTCTGGTAACTGAGCCATCCTGCCCGACCCACAGACGACTAACCAAACATGCAGCGACCCATCGAGTAGCTAACCAGAGTGACCAAATAAGATCCCTTCTTTCCAATGGTGCAAAACTGCACCAGGTTTCAGTATCTTAGCAACACTCCGACCTCTGAACTGAGGGAGATGTTGCACTGAGGACGACCCAACGCAACACGGCTCAAAGCAGCAATAGCGTTACCGTGGCGTCCGTCTGTCTCAAGACACCTAAACCAGGTCCCGGTGTTGTCCAATAGCCTAGCTACAGTGAAGTGGTTGAATTAGACGGGTACAATTTCCATGGCGCAATTGAAAAGATTTGTGCAACGGCGTCCCTGCAGATCCAAGGAAAAAGAGGGGGATCGAGAAAAAGAGGAATGAAGATGAAGAGAGAGAAAAGGATGGATTCATTACCAAGAGGGCCTGTCTCCAGTCAAGCCACAGTCCATGCTCCTACAGGCGGATGCTCTTAACAACAAAAAAGCCCTAGTTCCGATCCAAACGTTTTACACAAACAGGACAACCACCGACTCCACTGTGGAAGTCCTGTCTGACCCAACAGCCTGGACGTCTACAGGAGCACGGCAACAAGAGTGACAGGGGAGTGACTGTTGGCTGCCATGTGCTTGAGAATGGTCCGGTGACCGTGTGGGACGCAAGGCTGGTTACCCCCATGTATGATGCATGTCAGATGGACTGGAAGTCATTAGTGTGTCCTAGGCTGAAGGGTGCTGGGAGTGTTATTGGAAACCTTTCCCACAATATCAAGTCTAAAGGCTAAACAGCTACTTGTGTTTTGTTTTGTTGTTGCAGCCTTATTTCTGTTTAATTTGACGTACAATAGACAAAAGGCTCGACCATTAAATGCTGGGTAGAGCCATCAGGGCACAAGCCCCCCCCCCCCCCCCCACCCCACCCCACCCCACACACAAACACACACACAGCATTTGGAGACGTTCAGAAAGCCATTCATTACCATTACGCAATCCACCTCTCATACAAGCAGTGTAATGAGTGGAGGTGGGGCACTTGAACCACTTACCGCCATCACCAGCTCAAAGGGCTGCTTGTACACACGCACAGGTGACTGGTACTTCTGCACCATGGTGGAGACTACCGTGGTGCCAACGACCTGGGGGTGTGTGGGGGGGGGGGGAAGAATACAAACAGAAAACAATATTCCGTTACGTAAGTGAAATGAAACATTCCGGGGCCTATTACAGTAAGACAAATGGGCCTTGCTGCTAAGGCTGCACCAGAAAGAGTGTTTGCAAATGAACATGGCCCCAGGCGACAAATCGTTAAGACCTGCTACACGTCAAACCTTGATAGATACCCTACATTTGGGAGGTTAGAACTCCAAAACTCCCGCAAGACAGAGTTTGTAAGAGTTAGATGGGAAGTTTGTGATGTTAGGTTATTTGCATTCATATGTGACTGTGTGTGTGTGTGTGTGCGTGTGTGTGTTAGGGTCGCATAAAACGGCGAGGACCAGCCGTAGCCCTAGGGAGCTGTCTGGAGAGAGGGACTAAGGGAGGACACTGCTGTAGCAGGGGCAGGGACGAGTGCCTCTCTGATCAATAGCTCCGGTTCTCACCGATAGATCAAACACAAGCACCACACTGGACAGAACACTACTACACAAACACTGCAGACTTCTGACCTCGTTATTTCACACCTGGAACAACAAGCTGGGCTACATTTTAAGTCGTTTATGTGTATAGGTTACGGTTTTTAAGACACAACAGAAGGCAGAAGGTTTGTCAGCGCCGCGTATGCACTTCGCCGTAGCACTAGTAAGGATGACGAAAGGGCTGGCTAAACTACAACATCAAAAACCCTGGACTAGACTTAACTACTTCTACAGGATTCTAGGACTATTACCGTCATGTTTCAGATGGTTGTTGTGCCCTGTTAAACAAAAGTTTACATCAGAGGAAGTGATGTAGGCTACCAAAACATCAAATGCTGACCAAAAGCGCCATCAAACAATGTTGTTTATTGTACCCACTCATGCAGACCCAAACAGACACGGGGGAGGAATAACAAACACACCCAGGCGTACCTGACGGGCACAGACAGGAATATATAAAGTGTGAAATCCCCAAGTGCAAAGCCTATGGTTCTCTGGAAGGTTCCACCATTCTCAACTAATTTGGGTTTGTGATTATCTGGTCACTGACAGCAAGGTAAATCACAAGTGCAATTCAGAGCCGGGCTAAACTAGAAACCTGTGTGGCCAATACCTATAGCTAAAGTGGCATAGTGGCTTGATGTAATTCACAATATGTGGGTCAGACAGGCATGAACATGTCGAATAAAAACACAGATCTACTCACCAATTACTGAGATAATTTCAACAACAAAGATTTCGTTTGAATACAACGCACTCTTCGTTTTGTCCGAACAGGCCAAACAAATCGGCTATTCCCATACCATAATAAGGATTTTCACTTTGCCGGCAGCTTAAAAAAACGATACGGAATCTTAGCTAGCTCAAATGCTAGCTCGCTAGTGAGCCATCACTCAATCCGGCGTAAGCACCGGCTCATCTTTACATAAACCTACTCTACACGACTGAGGAACAACGACTCGCTAGAGTTTCAAAATGAGAGGAGAGTCCAAGTGATTAAAGGTTGCACTCTGCCATATAATGGTCTGCATAGGAGTCGCCTTGCAAATAGATGTTTGACCGGAGCCTCTCTCTGCCTCTCTGGCCGCCTGCGCTGCGCTAGTCTCATTGACCAGCGGGTTACGCTCCTCCTCTTTCCTCCGTGTTTCTCTCTCCAGAGAACTCGGTGCCGCTCGGGAAAAAATTCCACTGCCTCTCATGTTGCCCAGAGCATCTAATAACAAGGTCATTTTCACCTTGTCATGAAAGTGCTCTTGCAACATCACATAAGTAAGGAGTTAAAAGCGTTGTTCTAGATTGTTTGATGTTCAATTGATACAAATAAGCTGCCCTGACCCAGGATATGGACATTGTTGGTATGTAACTTTAGATGAAAGCAATCTGCAGTTTGTTAGAACTGTGCGTGACTTTAAGACTAAACACCACTGAAACAAATGAGCAAATAAAGATACCTTGTCCTGGTTGAGCCCGCGTTATTCCTTTCTACATCCAGCCAACATACTGAAATCAAATGTAGACTAGAACACCACAGTCCTGCGATGATTGACTTCTCTCTCAAATCCTTTCTTTTTGGGTCTGTTTCCTCAAGGAACCCGACTGACAGTTCAATTCTATACAACTTAAATATGACCTGAAATCTGACTCGTTTATAGACACGTGGAGTGTTGCGATCCAATGTCTACATAAATAACCTGTGCAAATGACAGATAGTGTTGAGTAAATGTTGAATATGGAACTCACCTCTGACTTCAAGGTGGAGGCGGCAGGCTAATGTTAGAATTGTGTGTTGTGTATCGAAAGCTTTGACAAGGGCGTTTGTAATTTTACAAATAACCATCTATAGCTTTCTCTACAGTCGAAAAGATCAGACGTAATCAATGACAATCATTACCGTCTAACTTTAAACATCATTTGAGTCAAGTTCTTTTCTTTTAAATACACAAATGCTATAAACAGTATTTTATTTTAACCAGACATCACCACAAAACTGGATTCAACAAACATCTCATGTTGTATCAAACAAGAAATGTAATTCTCCAGGACTCCATGTTTGTTAGCACATCAGAAAGATTATCTCCATGACATAGTTGTCTGTACAGCAGCTGGATTTGGAGACTAATCTCGTATGCTTTTAGGCAGTTGTGTACACACAATTTTATATAAGACGTTTAGAGCCAACAGTCACAGATGATTTCTTCAATGTTTAAAATCATGTTTCAAAAGCTACCAAGAATCTTCCAACCTGAAAACCTACCACGTTCTAAAAGGTTGGATATTTCAAATGTACATCCAGCCATCCATTTTGATACATGTACATTATCAAATGAATCAAATCTCTGAACGAACCCTTCAAACTTAAGCTGTCGTGTTCGTCTGGTGGACTTGAACTTTTTTTTTTAAGGACAACATGTACCAAAATGTGCATGCTGCAAATATGATATGATAATGACTTGGCTAAGATTCAAATAGTTGCATAACTTTGCAAGGTCATTTAGTTACTTCCTGGTTATGCTTGCACAAAAGCCCATCACTGTTCTAGGAAACACTTGATTAAAACACCGTGCCAGTGCCTCTTTATCAAACACTTGTCTTGTACATTTGCAGTCAATAAAAGAGAGTTTAGTCATCTGTTGTCAGACATCAGTCCAATTATTTCCTGTTCCTGAGAAACACGAGACAGACGGGAGAAGCAAACACTAAACAAGTAATGGCAAACATGGACATAAGTTTTCACAATGGGAATGAATACATGACATAAGTACAAACAAAATGCATAGAAAGTACATACAAATATGACTAAGTGTAACAATAGGAAATAGACTTTCGAACTTAAACTGCGCCCCCAATCCTAGTCAGAACGCTCTGTCCTCCTACCTATGGTACCTTCGAACCTGGTTGCGTCCTACAGCCAGCCGTGTGCATGGAAACAGGCCATCTCCTGAGGGAATCAAATCATAGGCTTGGTTAAACAAATATTTTGGTTTGTGGGAATACAGTGTTGGATATGCAGTCGAATCAGTTGAGTGCTGGTGATTGTCCCAAGTTGCACGTTGACGTGACGAGTCTACGCGAGCGGAAACGATCCTGTTTGAGGATGAAAACGTAGCTCTACCAGGTGCCAGCAGCAGAAAATTGCCACAAAGGCAATACTGGCTTCTGTCCAGGACCACACTGTCAAACGGTGTCAGTAAATCAAGACTAGCGTATGTCAGGCATGGTGCCAAGGTGCAAGGTTACAAATGAGAGCAACGTCCATTACCAATGCTGTCCAATTAGTCATCTCTATGCTAGGGGACAGTGGTAGCCTGCGTCTTTGAGACGTGTGAGCCTGGTCGTTGGACAGTGGTAGCCTGCATCTTTGAGATGTGTGAGCCTGGTCGTTGGACAGTGGTAGCCTGCATCTTTGAGACGTGTGAGCCTGGTCGTTGGACAGTGGTAGCCTGCATCTTTGAGACGTGTGAGCCTGGTCTTTCAGTCCACGTCCCAATGGGCCAGGCTCACTTGAGTTGCTGTCACACCCACTAACATTGCAAGATAAACAGCAACGCTTTCAATGAGCTAACTAATTTAGCATGTTAGCGCCATCTGCTGGGACACGTTCAAACAGAAACGTTCCTGGTTCCAATCGACAAGGTAATCGCAACCCAATATACTACATGATTTTGTTTCTGCTACAATACTAGACAACAATCATCTAACAAACATAGTAAGACCGTTCTTTATGTGTATCAAGAGCAGTTTGTCTTTCTTTTCCCCCCACAATAATATAGACTTAGTTCAAACTAACATCCAGCTGATAAATCTGATTCTTAGGGTTGGGTGGACTGGACTCCAACCCAACCACAAGACACCTGTGAACACCCCCCATCCTGCTCCAGTGGAACCAGGACCTCAAGCCTGTAACCGGAGAAAGGCTGTTCCCTCATAGTCATGATGGCTCCTTTGTCGCCTTCAAGCAGAAAAGCAGTAAAGAAGGGAGGGGAGTGTTTCTGTGGCCTCACAACAGCTTTCAGGTGAGGCCAGAAAGAAACACCCCTAAGGACTTAGTTACTCTCACATAAAGATACCTATTAAATGACGGAGCACCACGACAGAATCTCTTCCTGCTTTGGATTGGAAAGCCAACACTGCACTCAGAGACAGCCAGTGGAGCAGCATCTCAGAGCCCAAACAGCCACAGCAGTGAAGAGTGAAGATCACTCAGGTTCCCCTTCCTCTCATTCTGCTTTGAATCGCATTTGTTTCCACTCTTACCCTCCCTAACCTCTTAGGACTAGACGAAGTTAACGAAAAATGGCGTGCAATCTATATGACTCTTGACATTTTCAAAGACACCCCACCACGTCGTCGAGTGATAGGCAAGACGTCATAGACAAGAGCAAACATTTCACATGGTGATATGCAGTTCTGGGTGTACCATTTGGATAAGGAACTTTACTTCTGTTTTAGTCCGTTCCGTACCCATACCCATGCGTTTGCTACATACGCATGTTCCTATTTTGCCACACACACAAACTGTTTTGAGTCGAGTTACCTTTTCTACTTCCATGTGTTACAACAGGCAACATATATGTATTCTATTCTATATTGTATATCTGTATATCTACAAGAAAATCCATCTATTCTGCCAAGAATCTAAGTGAGCAGACAATGTTCACAACTGAACCCTCGTTACATTGCAATACTGAGCTGGGCTGGCCAGCCACTAAAATTGAAACTAGAATGGTTAAATGATATGTATTATCCTCATGATAAAGTCATAGTGTGACACAGACAGTGCAGGCAGGAGAGCACAAGCGATAACACAAGAAAAAACAAGATTGTACGGTTGTGCAGTATAGAATATGAGACAAGATCTATGAGAGTCAAGGCTCGGTTAAAAAATGTTTCCCCGGCAGGAAACCACACACCTGACTTCCTCTGAGACTTCAGCTGTTTGAGCAAGCTGGTGTTTCATAATTGCCAGACGGATTCACAGACAGACAAGAGGCATGCGTGCTGCGTCCAGGGTGCTTGTTGCCGAGGACCACGCAGTGTACAAGATGAGGGGTTTCCAGGTCCAGGGGTGGATGGCCGCTCTGGTTCTTGTCCTCCTGAATCAGTTCGTCCAGAGAGGTAAAGGCTGACACTTTTCACACAGCACAAGTGGCACGTGGAGTTGAATGGTGACATTTTGTATACTTCTCCATGCTTGGTTTCAATGTGAAATATGCCGCAAATGGCAAGATCGAAGAGATGTAGGGAAGTAATCATAGTGTACTGTAACATGATCAAGTAGTCAGTAAATGTTTTCTTTATGCGACAAGTTATGCGACAAGGTTGCATGTTTAAAATGTTTAAAAGCAGCAGAGGGGAGAAATCATTGGACAATCTTTAAGACCATGAAACGGAGTTAAAATAGATGCAGGAATGACTAAGACTGTACACAACGAACATTCTAGCATTAGATCTCCAGCGTAAATCTTCTTTCCTCTTGTCTTAACATCAGACTTCATCTCCCCCCTGACATCTCCTCCCTCCCTCCCTCCCTCCCTCCCACCCACCCAGGCCAGGCACAGGTGCTTGTCCAGGTGCAACCTGGTCCCATCTACCGTGTGGTCGGCCATCCTCTTTCCATCTCCTGCAACGCCACTGGCTTTCCTCAAGCTGCACACTTCCAGTTCTTATTCTACAAGCCCAACAGGCCCGACCGAGAGATCAACGTCATCAGCACAAGCGACCCAAACTTCGCCTATTCCGTATTCAACCAGCGTGTGACGAACAAGGACATCACTCTGGAGCGTGTGTCCGACACCGCCGCCCTGTTCCACATCACCAAGCTGCAGGACTCGGACGACGGCGAGTACGAGTGTCACTGCCCCAACTCGGAGGAAAACTTCTTTGGCACGTACTCGGCGAAGATCACTGTGAAGGGTGAGGATGGATGCAACTTATCTGGTCTTGTCGTTCATCTTCGAGGTGCAACGATTGTCACGTTAACTTCTCTGCTACGCAGGTAGCACCCTGATCAGATCACCTGACTTATTATCACAATTATCACTGAATCCTCTGTGCGGTCGAATCCATGTAATCTAGGTCAAATTTAGGAATCGCTTTCCTGGTGTAGTCATCTAAATAAATGATCATATCTGATTAAATACATCTGTTCGTTATCAGTAGGCGATAGACCCCATCCATATCTGTAGTCCTACCAGCAAGGCATTGACTCAAATCTGACATCCAACCCTTTTATTTTTCTTCCACAGTGATCGAGGACACCTTAACTATCTCCTCCTTGAGCCCTGCCTCCATGACTGCCTCTGAGGGCGACGCCCTCTCCCTGCAATGCCTAGCCTCCTCAAACACAGTCCAGCACACCCACCTGTCCCTCACCTGGTTCCTCCAACACGGAGAGGATTCACCCACTCCCATCATCTCCCTCAACCGGGATTTGATGGTGAGTCCAGGGGTGCGGTTTGAGAGTCGTTACCAGGCTGGTCTGATTGGTCTGGAGAAGGTAGGGGAGGCCACCTATAGGCTGAGGATTGCACAGCTCCAGGTGTCTGATACAGGGAGGGTCTACTGCCAGGCCCAGGAGTGGATCCAAGAACCTGACCGCAGCTGGTACGCCATCACACAGAAGGAAGGAGAGAAGACCGCCCTGGTAGTCAACACTAAAGGTGAAAATCCAAACTTGTGTACAGAGAATTTGCAGTGCTTGAGCATCTTCTCGCCTGCTCTATATTTCTGCAAGCGTCTCCGGCTGCACTTCAAGCCTTATTTGGTTCCCTTTCCTTTTTGTAAATCCAGTCCAAAGCAACGCACGAAACAACTGGTTGATTCATTTCCTGTTTCGCAGTGGCGACCACAAAGCAGGGTTCCATGGCGGTGCATGTTTCCACACCCCAGGCGGAGCTGCAGGAGGGGGAGGAGCTGGCGGTGCACTGCAAGGTGGAGGTTCAAGGCCAGGCTGCCCGCTTCTTCTCCTTGTCCTGGTTCAGAGACGGGGTGGAGCTGGCCCGCATCGGCCCCACCGGGGTGCTGACAGTGGGGCCAGAATACACTGGGCGGCAGAGCGGCGGAGAGCTAAGGGCTACACGAACCGGCGAGAGAGAACACCTGCTCACCTTGCGGCCAGTCAGAGCGCAAGACCGGGGCAGGTATCTGTGTAGGGTGTGGGCGGAGGAAGGAGATGAGAAGGGTTCCTTCACCAAGGGTGCCAGTCAGGATTCCAGCGAACAGCCAATCGGCATTTCAGCAACGCGTGAGTTTGTTGAGCATTTGGGTATTCGACGCTAATGCCATGACAGAACTGTGTTGCTCTTAGTCTTGCAAAATGATGTTCTTTCCTTCACAAAGACACACACCTGCAACATTGTGTGCTCGCGTGCACATAGACACACATGAACATACACACAAATGCACAAACACACGCATATGCACACTCACAAATTGCACAATGAAGAAAAACCTATGCCTTTCCTTCCTGCGCTGACAGAAAGTGGATTGTCTGTCGCCATGGTGACCAACAACGTAAGTGTCAATGAAGGCGACCGGCTGCAGCTCATCTGCAGAGTGACTGGATTCAAAGGTCGTCTGTCAGTCTCCTGGCAACACAGGTCAGCGACAACCACAACCAGCCCCTTCACAGATGTCATCACTCTGAGCCAGGATGGAGTGACGGACACTGGGGTAAAGTTTGGGGGGCGTAGCGTCAGCGTTTCGCGCCCGGCACAGTCTGACTTCACTCTCACGCTGAGTGACGTCACAGGTGGCGACGCGGGGCTGTACCAGTGCACAGTGTCAGAGTGGACTGCTGAAGCCAACGGCAACACCAAGAAAGCCCACAGCCAATCCCAGCAGTCGACCGTGTCGGTTGCTCCTGTAGGTAAGTCAAATGTTGAAGGCAGGAATGCAAACAGACAGATCCATATGATGTCTTGAGGGTGTGGTTGTCATGGCACCATGGTCCACCCTCAGTGAGTCCTCCTCTGTCTCCTCCCAGATGCCATGTTGACAGTGAAGCTCTACAGCAGAGACATGTCAGTGGAAGAAGGCGGCAGCGCAGAAATGCAGTGTCTGGTCAGGGGACCTCGCCTCCCCGTCACCGTCACCTGGAGCCATCAGCGCCACGACGCGTCGTCCCCGGATACCATCCTCACAGTGGCGCACAATAATGACATCACCTGGCGAGGGGACCTGAGCAGCTACCAGTTGAGGACAGTGACCGATTCAGATTCGGTGCGGTACGTTTTGCGCGTGGAAGCGGCAAGCCAAAGAGAGGCAGGCCAGTACCAGTGTCTGATCTCCGCCTTTCTGCAGAAGACTCATAGAAAGCAACTGCCCTCAAACATCTTAGGGTTTAAAGTTCGGCGCCCAGGTAAGACACAGGCGGGCTGGGGGACCGATGTCACATCAGCGCTCTGTTAGGGACGACACATTTGGTTGTTTCTAACGCTCTGCTCCTCCATTCGCCGATCCTCCTGTTCTCTCTCTTGCTCCTCTCTTACTCTCCACTCCCCGTCTCTTTACCTCCCCTCAGACAGCAAACTCTCTCTGGCCATTAAACCCGCCCACCAGGAGCACCCTGTTAACACTGACGTCCAGATGGCATGCTCCGTCCTCGGTGTGACCTCCAAATCTTCCCAGCTGGCTGTCACCTGGAGGGTGGAGTCGAAGGCGGGACCAAACCGAACCCTCCTCAGCTCTGACCGTGATGGCGTAGTCACGCTGGGGACAGAGGGTATGGGGGCCAGGCACCTAATCAGCATGCAGAGAGGCAAGACGGGCTTTGAGCTGACCCTACGGCAGGCCAGGATCGGAGACAGTGGGAGGTACTACTGCGAGGTGACGGAGTGGCTTCAGGATTCTCACAGCCAATGGTACTCGTTGTCTCCTCCCTCCTCCGCTGACACCACGCTGCTGGTAAAAGAGACAGGTGAGACAAAGAGGAGATCTCACCAATCCCATTCATGACATATCCTGGGTAGTTGTGTTGGACTGGGGGGGGGGGGGGGAACCAGACGTTCGCTGCTTACGATGGATTCCGACGTGTGTCCCCACCAGTGAGTGACTTCCAAGTGGAGCAGAAGGATCTTCAGCTGCGGGTGAGAGAGGGGCAGGACGTGGAGCTGAACTGCACCCTGACCTCCGGTGCGTCCAACCCTGCCCATCTCTACGCCCTCACCTGGTTGCACAAAGGGGGTCTCACCTCTGCCCTCCCTCTGGTTGTGCTCGAGCGCAGCGGGGCGTTGAGTTACCCGGGGAACCAGCGGAGGACAAGGGTACTGCTCTTCTCCAGACCCAGTGAGAGCAGCTTCCGGTTAGGGTGGAGGAGGGTGGCGGAGGAGGACAGTGGAGCCTACACCTGCCAGGTGGAGCAGTACCAGCTCAACACCGAGGGCAATTGGGAGCTCAGTGCTTCTGGCATCTCAGGCACCACCACCCTCACAGTGCAACGCTCAGGCATGTTTCATATCCCACCGCTAAGACACACAATAACACCACAGCTCCACACCACAATAGTAAATCATGTCAACCAGGAACTTTAATACGTGCGCTAACCTGTGGTGTCCGTGCGTGTATATGTTTAGAGAGTAATCTGCAAGTGCTGAAACAGGATGGTCACCTCAACCTCACCGTGAGGCCGGAAGCTTTCGACATCAGCTGCGACATCGCCTCACGTACAAGCCAAACGTCTGAGCTGCAGGTCACGTGGTTTTGGAGGCCGGCCGCGGGGGGAGAAGAGGACACCGCTCTGCCCATATTTCGAGTTCACCGAAACTTCACCCTGCACGACCTGAAGAGGCTCGGCTGCAACCTGAGTTTGGTCCACCCGTCCCCCTCCCTCTACACCCTGGCTGTTACCATGGCAGCCCCCTCGGACAGCGGCGTGTACCACTGCGAGGTGGAGGAATGGCTGCAGTCTCCTTCGCTGACCTGGAGGAAAGTGGCACAGGACAGGTCTGGAGGTCTGACCGTCAGCATCCATTCGGGAGGTATGCATGCGCACACGTGCGCGCACGCACACACACACACACACACACACACACACAAACGTTCAGACAATGTCTTCCAAATCTAACTGATCACTGACCTTCCCCTCCGTCTGTCTTCAGGAGCAGTGCAGCCGGTCTCTGAACCAAAGTGCCAATCAGGGACCATACTGGGCACACTCATACCCATTCTCTGTTTTCTGGTCTTGGGAGTTGTAGTTTTAGCATGGAAGCTGAATAAGGGACGGGGGCAATTCAGAACCAAGAACCAGGCCAACTCTCTTTGGGCTGAGACCCCACTGAAGCCCCAGTCAGTAGACATAGACTGAGCGTGAGCAGAAGTGACACACAGGAGAGAGTCTCCATCCAGCGATCGCCGTGTTTCATGTCGAAGAGGAGAAAGACAGGAAGTCACGCTGAGACTGTGTTAGAAAAACGTGTTCAGCTGGAGGACGCTTGTGTCAAGGCAACGTACGGTACAGGGGAGGGGGGGGGGGGGTGTATTTGAACCTGTATCCTCCTTGATATGCAGTTGATTGCTCTAATTGTTTAGCTCTAGCTACCTTGTGAGAACATGCTGTGGTAGACCCAGGCTGGGAGACAAGCTGGTTTAAGTCAATGTGTTTTTCTGACTTCATACATACTGTGCGTGAGGATGGCCCTTGATTTCGAAATATTTTCAAACGTCGAATTGACGCGTTTTATTTTGTAATAAAGTTCGATCTGAATAATGGTTGTTGGAATCTGTTCTAGATCTGTCCTGATTTGACTGCTTGCGTGCGTGCGTGCGTGCGTTTGTGTGTGTGCAACTTGTGCTCCCCACAAGTTGCAGTGTCTGCACATGAGACAAACCACTCTGCAGTCAGACAGGCGGTCGTGGTTTTCTGTTGATGTGAAATTTGTCACAGACATCTGCAGTCCTGTGGTGTGGAAAGATTCACGTTGCAACAGATAGGGAGATTGACACACACACACACACACAGGATTTTTAGTGTCTGAAAGCTCAGCTTTTTACAGTTTGGTCAGATGGCTCACTCTAGTGGTAAGAAAAAGCTTGTGTGGTAGGTTTTTATGGGCATTGATTATTTTGGCTGCGTCAGCGCTCGACTTCGTCCAATCAGCTTTTTTCCGAGAGCCTGACCTCAGGCCACAGAACCACGTGCAAACACTAGATGTCCACCATGCGCTGGAAACGGCTCACAGAGGAGCGGCGTTGCAGGAAGGCGACACCGTCACCAGCGCAGGGGGAACGCCTCCACTGCAGAGACAGCATCACGAAGTGCTGTCCAACCGTGTTCAAAGTCAAGCGATGACACCTAAACACGGGTGGGTCAATGTCAACTAACGACCGTACGTTGTCTTTGAACACGCTACACTAAAGCTGCAACACCTTCATACCGAGTACTTAGAACCCTGGAGCATGCTGATGTGGAACCTGGAGCATGCTGATGTGGAACCTGGAGCTATTGCTCTTTCTGCTCATCAAATACATACTTTTCTGTATAATTCTTTACGTGGCAGCCTTTTTGAATTCAAATTCAAATTTTAATTCAAATGTGCATATTGTCTATGTACAAGTTAGAACTGATCATCAAGGAAGCAGAGAGGCCCAGCTATAACAGCACACTGATCTTAGACAAATGGTTTCATGAAGCTGCACAGGAAGATGTGAAATACTGAAGAATGCAACAGGTGTGTCAACGCCAACAGAAGTCTCTGCAGAGGAAGTGGCGGTTAAGTCAGAGAGACTGAGAACCTGATCGACAGGAAGTGCTGCGTGCTTGAACAGGAAGCCGAGCCCATACGTATCTGAACAGAACACCCACAGGCAGTATCCGCGACATTTGATACGAAGGACCATGCATAGACGTGAATGTTTTTCTGTTCGTGTTCGCAAAGCACACTGAATGAATCAACTGTTTTGAGCCATGGTTATAGATTAACTGACTTGTAAAAGTACTTGTACTGTACAATGACAAAGGGTGAAAAAGACAAGGACATGCGTGGAATCTCTGAGGGGTTCACCGATGGTCATAGATGTCTGGATGGCATCTAAAATGTTAATTTAAAATGAAATTGAATACACTTTCAAATAGAAAAGATGAAAAAGAGCAGTCGAACTGAACACTGACAGTCAAAAGGATATCTAGGTTGTCTAGCTTGTTGTGTCAGACGGTGTGCGACACATCCGCCAACCAACACACACTCACTCACTTTCTCAGATGACATTTCCCCACACAGGAAGACAGACACGCAATTTAGGACACCGTTCTGCATCGTGTAGCCAAGGCAGACCGATCACAAGTCATCTAGTTGGTTTGGTACTTTTCACAGTTTCTAGGGTGTAAATCTGGATGAGGAAATCAAGAGGAGCATTCAGAGGCACGTTGGGCTGCATGCGTATTTTCACAGTTATTTCTGGACACGGTTTTTTTGGGGGGGTTCTTGTATCCATCACCGAGCACAGCTCCATCAACGTCGTACAGCTCCTTGTTCCCCAAATTGTAAATGGGAACCAACAAGGATGCCGGGTTTGAGCAAGCAGCCCCTCCGCAACCTGAGGAGAAGGGATCTCCCGAAACGGACAAAGACCCCCCAGCTGAACCCAATCAAGCCACCCCCTCCGAGGACAACGACCCTCTCAAAACGTACAAATGGCACACTGGCGCCAAGGCAACCGCTGACGGGACCAAAGGGGACGCCGGAGGGCCGTTAGCGGCGACGACCACGCTCGACCGAGTGGAGAAGAGCTGCTCCAACAAATGGGGTAAAATGCAGAACTGGCGGAAAGCCCTGAGCGAGGACAGCGGGGACAGGGCTTCGAGCGCCGCCGGGCGAGGAGGGCGAGGAGGGAAGAGCGAGGAGACCAAGACGGAGAAGACGTCCAGCAGTAAGAAGAACCCCTTCAGGAGAGCTCTGTCAGAACCACCTGGGTCTCTCTTCTCAGCACGGTCTCCCCCTGCCAGCGCTGCGTCAGGCTCAGGCCAGGCTTCCGGGGAGGCAGCAGGGTCCTCCCCCACAGACGTCCCATCACCGAGGGGTGGGGGAGGGGCACTCTTCAGGAAATACCTGAGGACCGTCTCCCAGAAACTGATGAGGCCCAGGCTTCAGAGTCGGAGCAGTACCCCGACACTGCAGATAGGTGAGGGGCTGAAACTTGTGTTGACGTGTTGTGCGTCTCAATGGAGGGGGGGGAGGGGGGGGGGGGGGGGGGGGGGGGGGGGGGGTTGACTGGGCACACACACAGTTTAGCTTTGAGCCACAATATTGTGTCTGGTGCAGTGCATTGATGGTACAAATACTTACACATCTCTCTCATAAGCAGTATGTGTGTGTATGTATTTCTAATGGACATGGATTACGTGTGGCCAACAGCAATGCTCTCCATGTTGAACCACGTTCCATTCACATCAGATAATAAAGACAGATTTTCAGGGGTCTTTAACTCCAGGACATTTTGTCAACCAGAAACGACTAGTGGACCCACTTTCAACCCTGAAATAAAACACTTACATTTTTACCCTGTTCCCTTTTGGGCACTGAAATGTGCAACCACGCTGCACATGAATCAGAAATATTTAGTTTTGTTCAAGTTCAGTCAAGCAAATACAATCGAAATACCTTATTGTAGGTGTGTGCGTGTGTGTGTGTGTGTGCGTGTGCGTGTGCGTGTGTGTGTGTGTGCGTGTGTGTGTGTGCCTTAAACCTAATTTCAGATCATTCTGACCCCTGAAGAGATCACAAGGGTTAACCTTACTTGAACTTGAGTAGGGATTAAGCAAAACGTAAAAGAAAGTATTGCAGTCTGGAATGACTCTAAAGCGACCAAACTAAGCATTCTTTTCAAGGAGTAGGCTAATTGGAGAACCCTTTGGAAGGATCCTGGAATAAAAGGGCACAGAAAAGGAGATTTAACCTTGATTATTCTTTAGTAAAGAAGGTTTTGGTTTTGAAAGACAATACACACACCAACCCTGAACAGGATGTGAGAGAGAGAGAGCTGAGGTTTTTGTGTAGGGAGAGGAAGGAGAAAGATAGCATCACAACAGCGCTGGCAAGTCGAACTGTGGGAGTGGCTATGTACTGTTGCTGATAACGCCATCACGGTATAATTACGCAGAATTAAAAACAACAGAGGGTCAGCGTGCCCACTAGATTGGTCGTCGTTGGTCTGGCCCTTAGAGCGCAGATAGAGGATCGAAAGCTTTCATGTGTTTGTTGGTGGAAACGCACTGGGTCAAACAGTCTTTCGTGTGTTTGCGGAAACACACTGGGTCCAACGGTCTTTTATGTGCACGCAGAACATGGTGTCAAACCACCACAATCAAGTGGCTATTTCTGTCCTTGCTGTGTGCGCGCATGTGTGTGTGTGTGTGAAGATGCGGGTGAGGCTAGCCCTCCAGCTGCAGTCTTTGCCCCAGCGGAGCTGCCCAGACTGTCATGGGTCCCCCCCCAGGAGGTCCCCCTGTGGGACATCAGCAACTGTGTCCTAGAGGATGGCCAGATCCTTATCAGCCCAGAGGATGAGGTGAGCATCACAACACAACACTCTCTTCCCAACCTATTACCATCATCATCATCATCATCCCAAGCCTTGCCATCGTCACTAATAACAACCTGTTTAACAAGACCTGAACACACACAGACGCCTTGCAGTGCATTCCTAATGGTTTACGCCATGTCCAACCAACCACTGAGACATGGCACTTAACAGATGAAGGAAAAGACCTTCCTTAGCTTGTAGATAAAACCCACTGATGGCCTGTCTCTGAGTGGTGTGTGTGTGTGTGTGTGTGTGTGTTTCCCTTCGGTCCTGCTCTCACCATCCCAGCCTGTGATGTGGACCCGCAACAGAGTGAGCAGCTGCCTGTCCAACGTCAGCATGCAGAACCTCACAGACATCAGCACCGGTCAGACGCTTCTCAGATCCTAGACACACATGGCTTAATAACATGGACACATGTTCTGTTACTATCACAGGCACACATGCTACTGTTGTGGACATGAGTGTGTTCATGATATAAACACATGTACACCATTGTCACAGGGAAATGTTTGCTGCTCTGATGGACACGCGTTGCTAACTTTAGAGTCACGCGTTACTGTCATGGACACGTGTTGGATTTGTGAAAAATAATTACACGGGAATATCCAATTTGAGTCAAAGAATGCCTTCATAAATGCGTATCAGATGTGTAAAAGCCGTAGATGGTCTGAAATTACAGCTTCATTAGTGGTTAGAGACAGACACACTCAGGAAATAGCTGACATGATTATGCATGCGGGTAGCTTTCAAATTGCTTCCTCAAAACGTTTGGATGGGAGATAGCATCTCGCCTGGGTGTTCTCTAGCAGACTGGTCAGGGCCGGCTGAGAGGAAGCACTGCTCTCCACGCATGCATCTCAGTGCTGTGGATCTGGTCCTCACTGCTCAGGACGAACGTACGTGGGGTTCATTAGCGAGGAGGAGAGAGTTAGAGGTCATCTTCTCAGCGGGACAGGTGTGGGTGGTTGGTCGGCAGGACTAGACCGACCCAGGAGGGTTTGACTGGGAGTGGCGGAGCATGGAACAGGGCCTGTTCTTGGACGCGTGTTAAGAGATCACAGGGGCCGCTGGTCTCACAGAAAGCTGTTTCAGATGATAGGCTTCAGACGTTGGCTGATGTGTGGAGGAGCACTGGGTGAGCAGTCCGGCTTACAAGGAAAATCCGGAACCTTATTTATGTATGGCGACAGGGGAACATTTAAAGAGATCGTCCGAACGCAACTACTCAGATATGATTTACTATTATACTTACTTTTCTAATTATTTCATGTTCGCATTTAACTTAAGTAGAAAAAGCGACAGACATATGATTCAGGCAGGTGTGATCCAGGATGTCCTACAGGGGTTCATGTTTTCTGTTAATAGTGTATTTTCATCTCTGTAGTGAGGGATGAGGGCACAAATATCCTGTGCGTCTCCATGACACCAGCTAGTTAGAGCGGTCGAAGCCACATCCTGTGTCTTGAGGCGTGTTAAGACAAAAACCCTTGGAAACGTTGTGAGAGCAACCAAACATTTTGCCGACGTTCAATTGCACGCATGGTAAAAATGTTATATGTTATTTGTCTTTTAGCAGAGGTTCAGGCTGAGTATGGTACTAAGCATTCTTACCAGTACAAGCTCCATATCATTGGGACATATATTGCACTTTTCACTGTGGTTTTAGAATGTACAATTTCTGTTAGACACAAAAACCTACAGGTGTACGAAAGTAGATGAAAGCGCTCAAAAACTCGATTTACAATACGAAGCAAGACTAAACAAATCATGCTGGCATAGATAAGTGAGCTGTACCATTTCTGAATTCAAAATGCTAACGTGGTATTATGGTTTGACGTACAGAATGCAGCCCTGACAACATCGGCCCAGCTGCTGGCCCCAGACCGAAAAACCAAGATGGCGGAGTGAGGGTATGGGATAACATCAAGCACACTGAAGTGCCATACACACCAACTTTGTTTACTGCAGTCATGACTACTGACTAGGTCCTTCAACTTCTTCTTTACCTTTCATTCCTTTAATCCAAACATCACATCCATTCTGCAGGCTTTAATCAAACGACGTCTCGAAGGTCGAGCTAAAAGGAGCAACAGCAGCACCCAGCTGAACACTATTGGGTTAAACAAGGGAAAGAGGTATGCTGAGTCACTGGTAGTCAGGAAGGATGAGATGTGAGGAGGGTTGGGTGTTCAGGAAGGATGTGTGGTTGTATGAAGTTTGACGGTAGCTTCAAATCCACAGAGGGAAAAGCTCAACATAAAAAAAGAGATTTGTTTTCTTGGTCATACCGTTTCAAATGGCTGAACTAACCATGAAACAGGCTCAGTAGAATGTACTGCATCTAAAATGGCCACCGGCAGGTCACAATTGAACAAGTGATCTTTTTACTGTCTTGAAATCGCTGCGTTTTGAATCTGCTTGGTCTTTCCTCCAGGGTGTATGGGTCCAGGGAGTCTGTATCTATCCCAGTCAGTGCTGCAGGAAGCCTGGATCTGAGTGCAGACACCAGCACTGTCATCAGACCTGTCCACAGCTCCATTCTAGGGGAGAAGTACTGCTTTGAGGTGGGGCTTGACCTCGGACTGTATTTTACACCCCATTACCCTTTGCAAGAAACAAGATCAACTGTCCTTTCTCTGCAGGCAGATCTTATAGAAAACCGTAACTGTTTTGCTCAAAGAGTTTGCTCACTGTTGAATGCTGTCGCACTAGGTGATCAACTCAGAGAACAATCACTGTTTTGGATGTACCTCCGCCGCTGAGAGAGACCGCTGGATTGAAGACCTTAGAAGGGCTGCTCAGCCCAATAAGGTAAAAGCTGATATATCAGAATGTCAATTTCCTGTGTTTCCGGTGCATACCATAAGTTAAAAAGTAAGTGATCTTACTCGCCATTCTAAAATGTTTACTCCTACCAGGACAACGTTGAACGAACAGAGAACTCCCTCAGTCTGTGGGTGAACGAGGCCAAGGACCTGCCGGCCAAGCGGCGCTACTACTGCGAACTGCACCTGGACGGAACTCTGTTCGCACGCACCAGCAGCCGATCCGTGGGCAAGTCTGCCAACCGATCAAGCCAGGCTGGGGATGGCTCTGCTGGGGCTTCCAGTAGCGGACAAGGGGGCGGTGCGACTGGAGGCTGCCAGCTATTCTGGGGCGAGTTCTTCGAGCTGGATAACCTTCCCACGTTCTCTCAGATCATCCTGCATCTCTTCCGTGACGAGGACTCCAAGAAAAAGCGCCTTTCCCGGGATGAGACCAGCCTGCACCCCCTTGGCAGCGTTGCCATATCCCTGGCTGAAATCCGTGGAAGGACCTTCCAGGAAAAGTGGCACCCGATCATCCCCTACAAGACGTCAGGCACGGGAGGGGCCAAGGAGCAACTGGGGCCTCAGGCTTCGCTCCGAGTCAAGGCCCGCTTTCAGAACCTCCAAGTGCTGCCCATCGAGAAGTACAAGGAGTTTGCCGAGTTTGTGACCGTGGACTACTTGGGAATGTGTGGTAGTTTGGAGCCACTGCTCACAGTCAAGGAGAAGGAAGAGCTGGCTGGAGCGCTGGTGCATGTCCTTCAGAGCATCGGCATGGCCAAGGTACACCAAGTGAAGACGACCCCAGAGGGGTCAGATGGCACCTGATCTGCACATGCACAGCCACCTGTCTTTCCTCTTGAAGGCATTTCAAAACGAATGACCCATCAAAATCTCTAGGTTGCCAAGGAACCAAATTGCTCCCGACGAGCGTCTTGTTCCTCATTTGCAAGAACCTTTCTTTGATAAAAGCTCTCCCAATCCTGTGTTTGTGTTTCAGGAGTTTCTCATAGCGCTGGGCGGTGCTGAGGTGGAGCGTCTTGGAGAGAAAGAGGCTCTGATCTTCAGGGAGAACACTCTGGCCACCAAGGCCATTGACGAGTACATGAAGCTGGTTGGACAGAAGTACCTCCTCGATACCCTTGGTAGGGATGCGGTCTAACCTCTCCAAAAAAAACATTTTAGGTGTCTCTTTCTCCAAGTAACTTGGGCCAAGCGTTGAAAATCTGTTTCAACACTATAGTCAATACGATGCTCTGTTAGTAGGACAGGCAAGTTAATGGCCCTTCATCTCTTCTCTACTTACTCCTTATCTACTTACCCGTCTCCTTCATCCCTGCAGGAGACTTCATTACCCGCCTGTATGCTTCAGTGGAGAGCTGTGAAGTCGACCCTCGGAAATGTACCTCCGCCGATCTGCCGACCAACCAGAGGCACCTGAAAGAGAGTTGTGAGGAAGTGGTGCAGAAGATCACCGAGATGCATGGGTAGGCAAGAGAGACGAGCTGCATTCAAGGAACAAGACACCAACCTAAAATGGAGCCGACGGTGACAGAAATGTGTAAGAACGTTCCTTCCTCTTCCTTCCTTCTCTCTTGATGCAGGTCGTTCCCCGAAGAGCTGAATAGAATCTTCTCCAGCTGGGTGGAGTTGTGCGAAGACAAGGGACAGCCTGAGATTGGCCAGCGCCTCATATCCTCTTCGTTGTTCCTCCGCTTCCTTTGTCCGGCCGTCCTAAGCCCCTCCCTGTTTGGCCTGATGCAGGCCTACCCTGAGCCAACTACTCTCCGCACCCTCACTCTCACGGCGAAAGTCATCCAGAACCTGGCCAACTTCACCTTGTGAGTGTGTATTTCTTACCCTAGGTATTTTAACTTATCTTGTCAGGTGACATTGACAGAAAAAGATTTTGTCAAGCTGAGGCCACCAGCCTGTGTGTGAAGAACTAGCATGATACACCTCTCTTCAGTGTCCCTAATCTCCATGGCTATCCCCACCCCACTCTGGTTTGATGCAGGTTTGGTGAGAAGGAAGAATACATGCTCTTCATGAACGACTTTCTCCAGGCGCACTGGGAGAAAATGCGAGGTTTCCTACAGACAGTGTCCAACCCAGACGGTGACATCCCAATGACGTCCTTCGACGGCTACGTGGACCTTCCACTGCGTCTGGCCGTCCTCCACGGACTGCTGGTCGACATCATATCCCAGATGAAGCCGGTAAGCCCGATCACATACAAGCCTTGATTTGCTCCATGACTTGGTCTGTAGAGTCACCATAGAGCCATCACAATACCACTACAAAAAAGCCCCTCTGGTTTTGGTACTATAAGAGGCGGTTGACATGCTAATCTCTTTTTCCAGGACACAATTGACAAGCTCCATCCTCTACCTTCAATTCTGAACCAAATAACAGAATCCCTGGGCCCTGACGCTCCACGCATCACAGTTAGAAGGTAAAAAAAGCGCCATCCTTCTTACATTTACAACGAATGTATTCATGCTCATATCCTGTTTTGCATACAATCTAACCTGTTCTCCACTTCTGTCTCCTAGCCACATGGGACCATCAAAACCTACATACGTACCCCCTAAAGACCTGGGAAAGTACAGTCCACTACACACCTCACTCCAACAGCTGCCCATCGACCAGAAGAGCAGCCAGGGGAAAGATGGGTCCGAGAGGGGCACAAGAGAGAGAAGGAGCGTCCGGGACAGGAAGCCCGTGTCCAGGACACAGAGTGCCCCGCACAGGAGACCAGGGCAACCCAAACAGCTGCAGAAGAGACAGATCAGCACAGAGGATCTGAATGTTGAAGACAACACTCTGACTGAGCAAGACGCAGGGGCCAATCCTCCACTTGATATCTCGTCCCCACAAAGTGTGAGTTTGCGTGAGGAGGAAATGGATTTAAAGCCATGCTTTTATCCCCCCCCCCAAATGTTTTAAACACCGCCCAATCTGTCGTGCATAAGGGTATGCAGTAATGTTTTGGGTCTTTTTGGACAGTAAGGATGTGATGTCACCCACCCAAGTAAAGGGGTGTTTGGAGAGGTGGACGTGCGTGACCCTTGTCTTGTTTCAGAGCGTCAGTGTAAAGCCTCCTCCTGCTCCAGTGCCTTGGATCAAAGACAACCAGCACAAAGAGACGCACCAGATGAAGGCAGAACAGGAGCAGGTTAGCCTACTGGACAAGGTCAGATTGGTCTTTTTGACTGTTTTCGTGTCTATATAATGCAATTTATACTTACATGATCTTAACTTTGCAGCACATAGTAAGTACAGTAGATAACCAATAGTAAGAAGTGCATCATTTAAACAGTGTTGCAGAGATTAGAGCTAAGGAATAGTCTGTATTATTCCAGATACAGAGCAACAATAACATCTCAACCTTTCAATATTGGCACGTCAGACGGTAGTACTGTGCAAAACCATTCTTACAAACGGATGATAGAATTACTGCTCTCCTGCCGTTTCCGCCCTCGATTTCACCCAGCATGCAGAGGAGCTGTTAGAGCTCCGCCTAGGGGTGGAGCAAGTGACCGAGCGGGAGTTGGAGATGGCCAAGCGCTTGGAGGACTTTATTGTCCAGAGCCAAGACCAGAATGCAATGCTGCAGGCCGAGGTCAGCGAGCTGAGGAACCTGCTGGCCGTCCGAGAGGAACAGCTCGCCAGCGCCACCTTCAGGTGAGGCATTCCAATCAGATATCGATATCATAAGACTGTTGGGCAGTTTGTGTTGCACTGTCATTGACTAATTGGCTTTTTGTTTTTCTGTGGGGCGAAAGACTTGGGGTTATTGAAGAGGAGAGAGAGGAGGATGAGAGGAAGCTTAATGTTGCCGTGGCAGCAGCTGAACGATTGAATGTACTGGTAAGCCAGAACTTTAACAGACTCTTTACCTTCCATCAGCACAATCTTTAGAAGACAGAGTCCTGCTGCAGAGATACTGATGACAGCAAACATGACCTGAAGATAATAAAAACAATCTTGGTGTTGTTGTGTTATCAGGAAGAGCAGTTTGCAGATCTGCTTAAGGACCTCCATGAGCACAGCGGTCAGAACAACATTCAACTGGCATGACACACATCAACTGAACTTAGATGAAAACAACGATACTGGGGAGTTTCGTGGATTTAGCCATCATTTGTTCTTGGCTGAATGCTTCATGAATCATGTTGAACAATTTGTAGTCATGTGAGGCCTTTTGTTTGTGTTGTTCAGTGGAAACATTGAGGTTTATTAGAGGTAGCTCTTTGTGTTATATAATTCCAGTCTCTTTCAAGCATAAATTACACCCTCATATTTGATTAGTTGTTATGAGCGCCGTCATTTCGTGAATGCAAAAAACGTTGACGTACAATATGTGACACGTGTTTCAGATTCATTTCAGCGAATAAAAAGAATGAACCGATGGGCTGTTTGAATGAACTTTGAAGGCTGATAACCTAATAAGCTCACCAAGCTTTCTCCTGGCGAGCTTCCGTCCTGTTAGATGCCCTGCATGAGACGTTTTACTTGAATTTCGATGGGTTTCAGGTCTTTACTGAGTGTAACGGACGGTTCAACCTCGAAGGAGTTAATTTGGCTCGACTCACAACAGCTGCACCCATTTCGCTCTGAAGGGAACACCCCTTACGCGAAAGATCAGCATCAATTAGCTAATTAATCGAGAAGGGTGTTCCTGCACAACCGGAGGCTGCAGTTCTAGGACCCTAGTTTTTCGTGACAGCGCCACTTACCGTACTGGATCAACACTAATTAAAGATGGACAACGTGGATTTAATTAAGTTTTATTTTATAACTTTTAAACGGTGCGAAGTTTACATATTGAGAACGGCTAACTATGAATTAATAATTAATTCCCACCAAATTAGGAATTTGTGAGCTAGTTTTATTAATTACTACGATGGTAATTCGTGGCCACGATTTCATAAATCCTTGTTGAGTTTTAATGACGAAGTATTATAAGTGAATCTAGCGCATTAATTAAACTTATCAGATGACAAGAGCATGGTTGATGTAAGGTTTGTAAGATTTACACGCAGCCTAACCCTAACCCTAACCCTATACAAACCTGACTACAAACTCAACCAAAAGGGCCCTAGAACTGCGGTCCTGAAACTGCAGCCATCGCTATATCACCCAGTACGGTAGGTGGCACTGACACGAAAATCTAGGGTCCTAGAACTGCGGTCTTAGATCTGCGGTCCTGAAACTGCAGCGGTTGTGCAGGAACATACCATTGAATTAGTTCGTTGTTTACTGAAAGGGAGCGATACACCTGTCCGGAGCTGAGGCTGGAAAGTGAGTTTGCCAACCTGTTTGCGAACGTCTTGCTCAATTTGGTAATCATGTGACTAGTGACTAGTTCAAGTGGAATATAGAAAATGAATATAGTGAATAAATGCCCGAAACGTCATTAATGATCTATTGTTATGTAAAAAATAATGTCAAATACATTGGTCGTCGCTAGAATATTTCTTCCGAGATCATATAGGCTTAGTTAGTTTCGTTTTCTTGCTCTCCTTAAGTTTCGTTTCTCCCCTCCATCTTGACGCACCACTCGACAGTACCTTTCTACTACTGAACCGCCATGGCCGAAGACATGCCTTCTCTCATGAGTCTGGAAGAGGAACTGACTTGTAGCATCTGCCTCAGTCCATTCGACTGTCCGGTCACAACACCTTGCGGACATAACTTCTGTCAAGAATGCCTCTTCGCCACATGGACAGAAAATTACAGCTGTCCGCAATGCAGGGCGCACTTTTCGACCAAACCAGAGCTGAAAAAGAACACGGTTCTCAGCACCGTCATGGAGACATTCAGACTGAGGACAGCAAAGAGTGAATCTAGCATGACTACGAAGGTAACAGTGGAGCCGGAAGAGCCGAAGTCAGAGTGTGTCACCTGTGATACCTGTATGCAGGTCAAAGCAGTCAAAACCTGCCTTACGTGCATGGCATCCTTCTGTGAGGACCACGTAAGACCACATCATGAGAACCCGATATTTAGCACGCATCAGCTGAGCAACCCGCTTGGAGACCTCGGCGAGCGCATCTGCACCGACCACCACAAGTTGATGGAGTTTTACTGCACTCAGCATCGTCGCTGTATTTGTAGCGTTTGTCTGCAGCAAGTGCACAAGGGGTGTCAGTTCTCTAGCCCCGATGAGCAACGAGCTTTACAAAAGGTATGTGAAGTTTGTTTAGACTTAGTCAACACATTTTTGACGTACAAGGGAGGGGGTATTCTATGGCGGTGATGAACTGGTGTCAATATCAACGCCCTAGTGGATCACGGCTGTTATGCATGGTATCACAGCCTTGCTTACATTAAGGGCTGGGCATTTTTGTTAACTTCCTTGAGTCTGAGTCATTCGTTGCAACCCAAACATTGAAATACCAGTTACTCATGTCATCAACTTTAGCCATATTCATTGCTTGTGTTTTCTTTTAAGTCTGACATGAGAAACAAACTAGGCATGCTGGATGGAAAAATTGATAAGAACCAAAACGTCATTTCCGAGATGATGAGTCTACAAACCAAGCTGAAGGTAAAACCAGTTGTACAGATACATGTGTATAGAAATGAAACATTTAGTAGAACATCAGAGTAAAAAAGAAAAAAGAGATATAGAGATGGATAGATTATTACAGACAATTTACTTGATTGGCTTCTACAAACACCGCACACCCATTCACATCTGAGTCTTGGTTTTCCAAGGACACTGCATCTAGCAAGAAGAAGGACCTGGAAGGTAAATACCAGCAGATCCGTGAGATGCTGGACCGGGAGGAGCGGGAGGCCATGAACACGGTGGATTGTGAGCTGGAGAGCAGTCAGACCAAGCTGCAGGTTCTCATGAAGAAGTTTGAGAAGAACATCGATAAGATGAGCGGAGCCAGAGATAAGATCAACAACCTCCTTAGCCAGTCTGAGAGCCTGGCCTTTCTACAGGTGAAAGAGGGTTTCAACATACAGTGGTGGATGTAGGGCAAAGTTAACTCAAGCTTGTTGGAGGAAACTCTATTTGGATGTGTGTCCCCTAGTAAATGACCCAAGATTCATCTACCCTAACTGCTGCTGGCTCTGATCTCTTCCTCTGATTCAGGCTTCGGTGGATCTTCCCTCCCAGGCGACCTTCGACCCTTTCGCACCACGGCTGAACCTGGACTCAAAGGCTATCAGCGCATCGCAGGCCTTCGCGGCTATCCTGAAGGAGCATCTGGGCCACATATTCAACCAACCTGTGGAAGAGAGGCTGCAGATTCTCAGACCAGGTCTCTGTCTATCTCGCTGTTCGTGCATGCATTTGTCACCAAGAATACCATCGTGCGTGTTTTGTTGGACGGCTTCAGAGTTCGTAGTGACTGGTGTGTTTGGCATGTGTGGTAATATCCCATTTCATTACAGAACTTCGCATGGGCATGCAAGCCAAGTTGGGGAATGAGTGACAGTTAATATCAGTTCAATCAAACAATCATCATGATTGTAGACTGACCGATAAAAATATTTGATTTTAAAAATCTGATATACATCAGATTATCTGATTTTTAATCATGTGTGTATATATACACATGATTAAACATATTAAACATATATTAAACATGTATATATATATATATATAAACAATTAACAATTAAAAGAACGAGAGAGAGAGAGCAGCAAGATGGCCGCGGCTCTGGCTAGGCACGCTAATGAGCAATGCAGGGAGAGGGAGAGGGAGATAATGGGGGTGTTCTTTTAATTGTTATTCAAGCAATGTATGTCTCATGACAGTTGCCAACTTACCATGAACACACTTCACTAATGATCTCAGTCGAGGGTCACTTCACCAATATATCAGTCAGGCTCTTATCTTCAAGTGGGTTGTGGTCTGGAGGACTAAACATTATTTCTATTCATCAAATCTGATGTATAAATTAGGCAGTTCCCACACAGAATTTCTTGAGATTTCTAGATCTATAAGAAATGCTTCTCTCTTCATTATAATCCTTTTTTGAATGTCTTTTTGTTTTAGTCGAGAGTCCCATTGAAAGGCCGCTGGCATCAAATCCTCCTCCATTGTTTGCCGAATTCCAGAAAACACAAACATTCTCCTTGTCTGACCACAGCTGGGGGCAAATGTTTGGTTGGGATTGCATCACGCTTGCATAACACAAACTACTTCACAATTATGGGGGGGGCAGGGCAGTGGAGGGGCAGAGGACACATGCTTGGATTAAAATGATGGTTCTTTGTTTTTTAGGCCGACCAGGGTGTGGTCCGAGACCCCCCAGATCTCACAGCCCAGGATCTGCTCTCAGAGAAGATAAAAAGAGTATGACCCTTGGATCATCTGAAGCCTCCTTCATGAATCCTTTCGCACCGCTGCATATTCGTGGTGCATATTCGTCTAACCACGTTCATTCTGATTTCAGAGTCTGATAAGAAAACAGATTCAAAGGACCGCAGAGGTGACAGTAAGTCGTTTGCATTTCTAATATTCAGAGTAATCTCATAATTCTCATAAGTTCTTCTATCATGTTCATGTTCATTTGGGAGACTTGTGTAATTGAAATAATGGATTTAGTTACATCACTGGTTAAAAGTCCATGACAAGCAAACATTCACAGATCCCATGATCTGTTATGACAGATGTCTTTCGGAAGCTAGGGTAGGCGTGTCACGTGTTTTCATTGGAATAAAGGCTGTCTTATTGAGGAGTCCCTATCATTGGTGGCACTTCATTCAAAGGTGTTAGGAGACTGAGTACTGTTGTTGTATTCTTACTTTAAGGAGGTAAAAAGAAGCCCCCCCATGGAGCACCCACACACGAGCACCCAAACGCTGCCCGTGAAGAACCTGGGAAAAAGGACAAACCTGGTACATGTTCTCCTGTACTCTTCAAATGCCCTCGTTTCTAGTTCCAGATATCTGTCAAGGGTTCTTTTACACTTTAGGTAGCTTTGTGTAGCTATGCAGGCAATAAGTTTAATGAAATAAATGATTCAATTAAGTTGACTTTGTCAAAGACTGTCCAGACTTTAGAAGCAATTGGGGTGTATTAATGAGGGTTAGACTTTAAATTCCATTATGCTGGTTTCCAGTCATTTGTTTCTTTTCCCCTCCCATCTTCTAGAGCCGTCAAGGATGCCTCTAAATATCACCTCGATTGCAAAACGCCATGACCTTCTGCAATGCAAGTCCTTAAACATTGATCCAATAATTCTATTTCCCTTGTACAGCAGATGTTATTGACTGTATATCTATATGGAATACATTTGTAGAACCATCTGTGTGTATGCATATCCTAGACGGAACAGTCCTGACTCTGGACGCCAAGACAGCTCACAAGCGCATCAGCCTCAGCGAGAACTTCACCGTGGCAACCGTGACGGACATGCCCTCGGCCTACCCCGACGGCCCTGCCCGCTTCTCTGTCTCGTGCCAGGTGCTGTGCACCAAAGGTTTCTCCAGGGGGCGTCACTACTGGGAGGTGAAGATTATTAGCAACAACTTTTTTGGCCTGGGCCTGGCTTACAACAGCATCGACCGCAAGGGTCCCGCTAGCCGGCTGGGCCGGAACACCCAGTCGTGGTGCGTTGAGTGGAGCGGCGTCAAGCTGTCCGCCTGGCATGCTACCAGAGAGACCGAGCTGGTCAATCCTAATCCTAGCCGCGTTGGCGTGCTGCTGGATTGCGAGGAGGGGACGGCTACGTTTTACAACGTGGCAGATAGGGCGGTCCCCTTCCACTCGTTTGTGTTCCCCTTTGCGGAGGCAGTGTACCCAGCTTTTTGGATGTTCTCCAATGGCTCGTCTGTTAGCTTGTGTAAACTGCAAGCTTGAGGAGACACACAGATACACATGCACACGCAAATCAATTTGAATGTTCAGATAATGACACGCATGAGTATCAAAATCATCGTTAATTACAAGAATCGTAATATACATCTTCAGATATACAGATCTTCCCTAATGGTATGTTTATAATCCCCAAGGTTATTTGAGGTGAAAGGGTAACTATTATGCAACTCTGCTTTTTTCCATTTCTTTGACTTTGGTTCTTTAGTGTGTATCGATTGGCGCATTGCCACTGATAACGATTGATTGGCCGGTGTAATATTAACACCAGTTGTTTGGATCACATTCTTTCACAATAGGGACAAATGGTTACATCTCTCGTGAAATGGTAGCTTTTTTATAGCTAAATAGGAACATGACCCGAGAGATCGAGCAGAGAACCATTCAAGATCCTGTTTTAGCAGATCATGAACGGTGCAGTTGCAGCATACGCACGCTCGCAGTAGATGCGTTGTCAATGTTCTCTTAGGTGCTTGGCACCACCTACATCCCTAGCTGTATGACATTACATACACTTAGACGTTGAGGAGGAAAACGGCTTTCGCTGGTTTGCAGTCAATGTTTTTTGACCAAAAGCTTGTAAAGTTGAGCGCGTTGACCGCACGTATAGTGTGACTGGGGTCTTGCTTGACTCAGTTTGGTAGGAGACATACTGCAAAAGAGTACGATTTATAAGTACTACACCAGCTGTCAGGCTTATGCCGGCATTAGCTCTCCTTCTGCTTCAATCTCACAGTGAATTACAAGTGTGAAAAGTGAAGCTTTGCATCAACTGGTCGAGCAATCTTGGTATTTATTGGGTTCATCACCACCATCACTAAGGTCAGTTAGAGGTGATTTTGGACCTGTCCTGTTCAACATGTCGTGGTGTTAAGCGAGCGGCGTTAAGTGTTTCACGTATAACCTTATGGAAACACTTGGACCTGCGTTGAGGATGGAAGCCCATCACCTCCTTCAGGATGTAGTCCCAAAGTGCTGATATACGTTCTGTTCTTCGTAACCGTAGGGACGTTTTGATACTCGCTTTACTGATGTATGTTGCTGTTTACGCTCCTTCACGGCTTTGGAATAACAATGCCAAGTTCTGAAAGTCTTACTGGAACAAGGTTCATGATGAATGATGTGTCGATGTATTAGGTGGTTTCAGGGGGCTGTGCTCACAAGGGGTTTGTGTTAGGAATGACATGGTTCGTTTGCTTTTTGAGGCTTATCAAAGTGCAGCACGGTCAGTTCAACAATCTATACTTATGAATCAAGTGTTAAGTGATTTCACAATGTTCACTTGAAAGGCTTTACATGTCTCACTTTATGGGCTTTGTTTCCTGTCATTCAATGTTCTGAACGACTGACTTTTCAGTAGATTCTCAATTTCGTCAGTAATTTGTCTCAATGAGTCTGTCTATCCATCTGAAAGGGGCTCACTCTTTACCAACGTGATCAAGTTGTCCAGCGTATGTGCCATACTATTCTTCCATGAAAATCTGTCCCAAACAGTGTGTGGTGACATAACTTCACCCTGACTGCGTGGGCATGTCCTAACCGTACACACAACGATCTGAACTGGGATAAGATCAAAATGTAAAACACCATACGCAATCCCTGTTCTAAACAACTTGATTAAACGTCTGAACCAGGATACTACTGTGGACTGTGTTTACATGGCGTGAGGATATGGTGGGCAAGGTTCAAGTCTATCAGTGCCCGTATGCTGGTGTTTCAACAACAGCGGCCGTTTGTGCTTCCTCATTGGCACATGTTTTGGTGTAACAATCGTGGATAGTTAACCCGTAAAAGGGTCTCTCACACAAGGCACTATTTACAGGTTGATGAGGCACATTAAGAAGCGTTATGAAATGTTTCAACCAGCTAAGGCATATTCGAGTGTATAGCATTGCTGGCGCTGGACTGAAGTACATTTTTATCTGCATGCAAGTTGATTTATCACCGCATGACGCATCGGTCATTTTCACTGAAACGTAACGCAATCATGGCATCCGGCGTAACCGTGGAGACGGAAACTGTGGAGCCTGAAGAGGCCAGAGTGCGTCGCCTGTGGTTACCTGTGCGGAGGCCAACGCAGTCAAAACCTGGACTCTAAGGCTGTCACCTCATGACTGGTCTTCACTGCTATCCTGAGGGAACTTCTGGTCCACATACTTAACCAGCCTGCGGAGGTTAGAATGGAGATACCTAGACCAGGTGTGTTAGCAAAGATACCATAGTAGACAAGTATTACAGTACTCCTATTTCTTATCATGCACGATTCGGCTTGGGTAAGTCAGGGATGCTTAGTAAAGAGAGACTAACAATCAATGAGTTCAATCAAATGATTTGTAATAGATATGAAAATATTTTATTATGGGCATGTTTCCAAATTCAGATCAACAGTTGTCACATTCACTTCAAGCAATAACTGTAGTAGCTAGTTCAACTCACTTTAGGTATCTGCCATTCAGAATAGATTGGTGTGAATGACTGTTAAGTGATTGTTTTCAGTAAAGGCTAAATCCCCAACACGATAGTTCTCTATTTCTTTTCCTTCTATCCACCTCTAAGGGACCAGCTCTTTGTCAACGGAATAATATGGAATAAACAAGTTTGACTGCTAAACTTACCTGTTGGATGCATCTACAATTTAAAATATCTATATCTTTTGCTCCAACATACCTTTCACACATGGACAGCAAAGGCTGTCCTGTCCAGATGTCGACTCATTCGTTTCAACATTCAGGATTGTTGTAAACATGTGAGTTTTACATGTAAAACCAGCGCCTTCAAACACGACATGATCAATGTCCTCAATGCACTCTCAGTACTTAACAAGATACAAGCGCTAAAAATAACATGTGATTGGTTCCAAAGGGAGCGGTACATTGCACAAGCATTGGCGTTAAATGGATGGAACCGCTTGAGGAATCCGTTGGAACGCAAAAGCACGACTTGGAGGGGACACATGACAATCATTTGTCACATTGTTTACGCTACGTCAGCAGGAGTCAAATGTCAGCACTTGGACCACAAAATACAGTACATTGCTATAATATGGCTGACATTTTTGGTGTCGTCTTGTGTAGACCGACTCCAGAATATCATCATTTGATGTCAGACATTCAGACACATGAATCAATATGCCAATACTGCCTTTAAACGTCAACATACTAGAACATCCTTACAATGAAGAAGTAACCAAAAGCATGACATGGATGGAGTGTCTTTCTTTCCATATACATGTCTGCTACCCTTCAAATCCCCACAACACACCAGATCACTTAGACACCACCTTGTGGCCAAATGTAGTATAGCACACAGCAGAAACAGGAATATGACTTCTGTTACTAAGTCAAGCATTATTATTATTATTATTATTATATGCAGACTTTGAGCCATTTGTATAAGTGCCCAGCAATGGCAAAACATGTTGTAAACAGGTAAGAATGTCATTAAAATAAACTACTAGATTTATGTAAAATTAACTTGGACTGCTTAGGTAGCAGTGAAAATTCAGTTTATCCAGTGAAACGTAGTTAAATATACATCACTGCGAATGATTGGCAAGAGTGCTTTCGAAAACAGAATGCGAAAGTCAAGCAACACATGCTTAAGACATTTTCTGAATAAACTGCTTTTTCTTCAGTACAACACATGTAACCATTAATTTGGCCGACATCTTTTTAGTCAAAGTGCATGAAATCTATAGGAAACGTAACATAAGTATTTTCCAGTGACTGACATATATATATGTATAAATATATATTCTACTTTATCACAGGACAGAACCAAGGTCTGCCTGAGACAGAGACGTTAGGTGTGCCTATGGGAATGTGCCGGACTACTGAAACGGAACTAAGTACTGTAGGTGTAACTATGGCACTGGGGAGGGGCAGAAAATACAATAAGCGGTGTTAGGTTCTTATGACGTTTTTGGCTAAAATACGGTAGGGGTTAGGAATGTGTCTATTAGGTGTACGATTTGGTGTGTCTGAATAAGACGTAATGGAGTGATGTTAGTATGACGTTGGGAGTACATAGACTGTTTCTATAAAATACTTTTTGCGAATGATTGGCAAGAGTGCTTTCGAAAACAGAATGCGAAAGTCAAGCAACACATGCTTAAGACATTTTCTGAATAAACTGCTTTTTCTTCAGTACAACACATGTAACCATTAATTTGGCCGACATCTTTTTAGTCAAAGTGCATGAAATCTATAGGAAACGTAACATAAGTATTTTCCAGTGACTGACATATATATATGTATAAATATATATTCTACTTTATCACAGGACAGAACCAAGGTCTGCCTGAGACAGAGACGTTAGGTGTGCCTATGGGAATGTGCCGGACTACTGAAACGGAACTAAGTACTGTAGGTGTAACTATGGCATTGGGGTAGGGGGAGGGGTTTGGCCGGGCTGGTGTCAGTGCAAAATTACAGCTAATTCCTCTAAAACATCACGTCCGACTTCCTTCTCTCCCACCTGGGGTGGATAAGGGGGTGGGGTGGGGGGGTAAGGGGGGGGGGCATTCCGTTCTTGGTTCCCAAAACCAACCAGCTTCAAGCGCGAGCAGAGGCGGGCCCTGAGGGCCTGGGAGAGTCGCAGGGGGCGGGGCTCTCTGCCTCCGAGGCGCTGGATTCATCCTCGTCCTCGTCCGTCTGCTCGGCGCTGTGGTATAGCATGAGGGCCTGCGTCTTATGGGTGATGGTGATGGTGCAGGGGCCCTGGGCCCACGGCTCCCCGTCCACCTGCATGGGCATCCTGGAGCTCTTCAGAACCAGCTGGAGGAGGAGGGGAGGGCAGTGCAGGGAGAGTGAGTTGAACAGTGGAGGAGGAGGGGAGGGCAGTGCAGGGAGAGTGAGTTGAACAGTGGAGGAGAGGGCAGGGAAAGGCAGAGCCAAAGACAGGGAAGGTAGATGCAAAACAAACACTTTGGTTTTCTAAGCTTTCCCAGAAATGAATGAATTCTGTGTGTGTGTGGTGGCATAATCTCACCCTGACTGTATGGGCCTGTCCCAACCTCACAGGGTTAGCCAGTTTGACCTGGATCTGAGCACAGTGGAAGGAGCCAAACACGCCCACGACCTCCAGCAGACCGTCATCCAGCCTGACAGAAGAGACAAGAAGACAGAGGAGGAGAGAGAGAGAGCGTGAGGAGTGTAAAAGAGAGACAGAGAGAACATGACTTAACATGCAGATACGCCCTCTGTAGGCCCAAGAATAGCTCTATACCAATGTAGGTCACTCGCACAAATACGCAGACGGTTTGGATGATTTGTCCCAGACCGTGCGGTCCTTCTGCTCTTACCGTGTAGGGGGGCAGGGGTCATCCCCCATCCCCTCCCACAGCCGGCACCCCCCGCCCCAGTACCCGATGTTACACACGATGATGCCCTCTAGACTGGGTAAAGCCACCCTTTCACCATCCAGCTCCAGCTGTACAAACACACACACATACAGTCAGATGGGATCAAGGAAATATTCAAAAGGTTTGTGCAACGTTTAATAAATGTATAAGCTAAGTGCATGACATATGGTGAGTCGTTGCAACATTTCACTGTATCAGATACCGTCCTTGCACAAGATACTAGCATCCTGAACCTAGCAACGCATGCTTCCATACCTCAATCCTCTTATCCAGGTCATGGCATTCTTGCACTAAGCAATCTTTGGTGCCGTAAAGGAAATATACCGCCTGTTGAGAGAAAATTCAGTTGTAAGCTAGGCACAATCTCACATTTACGTGAAGCATGACAAACACAATAGCATCTTGAACAACGCCCAACCGACATCGGACAGCAGCGACAAACCGGTACCTCAGAAGGGTGGCTCAACGCATTCCTTTTGTCCACATTCAAACTCAACCACGACGGTCACATTAGCATATGTAAACGCATTCAAATGAGAGCTCTCAACCTTGTTGATGATGCGGCTGGAGAAGAACGACGGGGTTTTCTCGCGGTGGGTGTGGAAGTTGAGTGCCATCAGCGCATCAGGCCCCACGGAGAAATAATTATTCATGGACAGAACCTGGAGAGGTTCACAGCCCAAAAGGAAAAAGCCATATAGTCAATACTCAATATTGGTGGCTAAAAGACTGTCAGTTTAACATGTGGATGTAAAATGCATCTCACCTTGGGCTTACGAAAGTAGAGGCCTTTAGAAGCCACCTGCACCTTCCACCTGTTTGGAGAACACAAATACATATCGTTTTACAGCCACACAACGACAGCAGAGACGCAGGTTTATACCGATTCCCATGTGACCCTGAATGAGAGTTAAAGCTGGTGACCTATGACCCCTGACCTGTCCATCTTGACCACCTCAGCCTCCAGGATGTTTCTGAGCACCTGCTCCACAGGGATCTCCCCGGCATAGCCCGCCCCCCAGCCCAGAGAGTTGGATAGGTCATTTCCTGTTCCTAAAGGCAGGATGGTCACCCTCGGCATGAACTGGTCCTGGCCCTGGTCAAACACACACACACACACACACACGTATATACTGTATATATAACCCTCAATCACAGAGAGACAAAACTCACACCTGCATGCAAAGGATTTTGCATTAGAGAGAGAGAGAGGGTAAGAGAGCACCCTATCCCCCTCATGAGCTAGGACAGCTGGGTGTCACCTTAAGCTTCATGGAGTCGACAGCGTCCAGCACCCAGCCAACGGTGCCATCCCCCCCGCACACCAGCACCCTGACACTGCCTGGGGGTAGCAAGGTGCACAGCTGCAGGGCCTTGGAGGGGCCCAGCTGGGACAGGTCAAACACCTGGCAGGTGGGAGGAGGAGGAGAGTCAAGGGAGGAGGGGAGGAGATGAAAGATGAAATGAGGGGAGGTTAGGAAAAGAATGGAGGCAATTGAGAGTTGTACAATGTCACATGATAATGAATATATATGCTACCTGGTCCTTTTCTCTCACAGTTCACTTAACTTCATAATCCTCCCAAAAAACAAACATTTTTAAACAAAATGTGATATGCTTTTCTATTTGGGTACCTGGACAGGGTTGAGGATGGTGCGGAACTCGCCCAGCAGGGCCTCTCCCATGTTGTTACCACTGCGAGTGTTAGCCAGGACCAGCACAGGAGTCCAGCTGCTACCACAGCCTGCTGCCAACTGCAAACACACACAAATACACTCACATGAATGAATACAGCTCCTCCTATACCTCCACTCTCACACTGTCACATATTCATTTGGCTGTTAGAGTTCTTAGGGAGAACTCGAGCCAATCTCGCAGAGTGCTAAGTTGAATTCGATACTCCCACCCATGTGGCTGTCATCTCTGTAACTGTAACCCTAGCGATGACCTCTGACCTTGGTGTACTCGTCGGGGTGCCGGCGACGGAGCTTGTTGACATGGTGGAGGTAGTGAGGGGGGATGATGAGGTTTCGGAACTCTCCCAGGTCGCAGTGGTCGCCGTCTGTCAGGTTGGCTTTACAGTCGTCATGCACCGTGATCTGACACCACACGCACCTAGCGAGGAAGAGACTGGGATGTGAACACGCACCTAGTGATGGAGAGACAGGGATGTGAACACACACCTAGTGATGGAGACAGGGATGTGAGCACACCTAGTGAGGGAGAGACAGGGATGTGAACACACACCTAGTGATGAAGAGACTGGGATGTGAGCACACCTTGTGATGACAAGGATGTGAACACACTCCTAGTGATGGAGAGACAGGGATGTGAGCACACACCTAGTGATGGAGAGACTGGGATGTGAGCACACCTAGTGATGGAGAGACAGGGATGTGAACACACCTTGTGATAACAAGGATGTGAACACACACCTAGTGATGGAGAGACAGGGATGTGAACACACACCTAGTGATGGAGAGACTGGGATGTGAACACACACCTAGTGATGGAGAGACTGGGATGTGAACACACACCTAGTGATGGAGAGACAGGGATGTGAGCACACCTTGTGATGACAAGGATGTGAACACACCTAGTGATGGAGAGACAGGGATGTGAACACACACCTAGTGATGGAGAGACAGGGATGTGAACACACACCTAGTGATGGAGAGACAGGGGTGAGAACACTCCTAGTGATGGAGAGACAGGGATGTGAACACACACCTAGTGATGGAAAGACAGGGATGAGAACACTCCTAGTGATGGAGAGACAGGGCTGTGAACATACACATGCCCTCCAGCAGACTAGGACCAGCCAGTGTGAGACACACACAAGCTCTGGTGTAACATCTTTCAAATGACGTAACAGACTCTTTTGCGCTAGAATCCCTGAGAACACAGCCAGCAATCCATTAAACTAAATTAATGTGGAGATTAACATGAAAGGTCGTGGTTTGCCGCTGGGCTTCTGCTAAGTAACAAAAAAGCAAGAGATAATTAAAGGAGAGAGTTATTACCTAAAGTCGCACAGCTTCGGCTGAGTCCCGCATTGCTGTTTGCAAACCACACAGTAACTGGCGAGTGGAACGTTTCCGCGGACCCAACGGTGCTCCAGCGCACCGTCCGTTCGAGATGGGGCCATAATCTCTTTGCACCCGTGTGTCCGGTCGGCCCGACGGAGGCAGTGCTCGTCGGTACATAGCCCACAGCAATCACAGTACGCTCCTTGCAGAATGTGTTGGGAGCATACACAGCAGTATGTAGGTTTGTTGAACAGATCAGTGTAGTGCCAACCGTGTTTGCTCTTGCGGAAGAAGTCTTTCATGTGTATTTTCCGTTTGGAGCGCTGAGCACTGCACCATAATGTAATAATAACTGGGACAATAACGGCGAGGGAGGTCCAAAACAGGAGTGTCCACTCTTCTCGCGACCCTCGCTGGCCGCTTCCGTCGTCCTCCTCCATCGACATAAACGAGGGAGTGTTTTGCAGCGAATTTGTTAGCTAACTAGTCTAAACCCGTAAACGATTATTCAAAAACCAGCTGTAAACAACAGGCTCGTGTTGTGCATGTGACGCACGCAGAAGGATATCCATGCGACATTGCAAATCCCAAAGAGTAGCCTGGCACGCTCCCGATCAGCAGTGATCTGAATGGGATCGATTTTTTGGATGTCTGCTGTTAGAAAATCTGCGTTGCTAGCTAGACAACTATAGTCGTGTAGCTCGCAAGCTAGCTACACTGTTGATGAACGCCTGCTGATGTTCTGGTCCTGCTCCCCTCTCCAGCACAAGACTAATCCACTGATTTCAACGCATGCGCGGAGCAAATCTATATTGCTTCAGGCCACAGCCGATCAAGTGAATATTCAATACGCTAGTCCGTGAAATAAACATTTAAACAGCTACTAAACGAAACAGACATGTTGGAAATGAAGAACTTCCGCGTATATCAATGGAGCAATACATATACTGTAATAAACGGAAACGGAAACAATGACGTAATTCGAAATTTCACTTCTGACGATTGTAAAAACCGAGTGTAATACATCACCAGGTTACGGTTGTTGCCTATTAGGAATTGCCTGGTTTTGTTCTTTCGTTTTTTGCAGTCGTCCCTTTAAAAAATGGGAACCATTTCTATTTCAGTGCAAGACCATTTAGGCTATATTAACGAATCCTTTCAAGTGTGACCCATGAGCGTCCAAAACACAGTGAAGCATAAGCATTATTTTAATAAATAGGCAAACAAACTATGGGGAAATCAAATTTGTATCTGAGCCGATTTTAACATTGCGACGCCTAGTGGACAAAATAAATGTTGCAACTGTTGGAACAGCAAAATGACATTCATCGGGCCGTTGGATGTTTTAGAGTCAATGTCACGTTATGTGTAATATTGCTGCAAAAAATCACTCGCGTTTCGTTATTCGTAGGTATGTATGTTTCAAATGCTATTTTTCCAGGAGCAGCAAGGCACAGTGACACTTTACAGTATGTTTTCAAATGTGTCATATTGACTCAAGGTGACGTAAGAAGAAAATGTACCCCACACTCATAGGCATTTTGTCTCAGTGCAGAGGAAACAGGCAGCAGAGCTGAGGCAAAGATGAAGAAGTTTGTAGCATTTTTCCTTTGCATGGTCCTACTGACCGTCTTTACAGGTAAGATTACGAAAAACTGTTCTTCAACAGTTATTTCCCCGGAATGCATCTCTGTATGTGTCCTTGCACATTCAGAAATTCAGAAAAATTGAAACTGTCTATGCAAAGGTTTATTAACGTTTTTTGTCGGATGGTCTTTTCCAACTTTTCATTATGCAGTTATGTGTTGTATTGAACACAGATTTCGAAACTTTCCAGCATGAAAGATGTCCAGCATGATTGGAACGTAAACCTGTAATTATGCATATTTTTCGTATGAGTAATATGCACTTTGCATTGTATTTAATAAATAAACCATTTTTTTAAAATCAGAATGCAATTTTCTGGATACAGTTCACTAAGTTACCTGAAAAGCTCAACAGCATAGAATTGCTGGAATTTCCATCTGCATTATCTACCTTAAACCGATATATAAATAATTCAAACAAAACTGATTTCATTAAAAAGAGGAAAGAAACAGGTCATCTGTGTATCTGAAGCCTAATGTGAAGGCAAAGCCCCTGGATGGTTTTTGCCACGTTGCTGAGACAGTCGAAGGCCTCACCTCTGTTGACAGAGCCATGTTCCCCAGCCTCTCAGATAGCAGCCGGGGCCTTCTCCTGGGGTCACGTGCTCTGCCGGCCCAGGCTCCCTGGGAGAGGGAAGGATGAATGGGCACTTTGTTGCCTTTGCTCCGAAAACAGCCTCATAATGGCATTCTGAGGAGTACGGAGACAGAAACGGTCCACTGTAGCTCTGCAAAGGCTGAGAGGCCAGTGTGTGTTTGTGTGTGTTGTATGTATGTGTGTGTGTGTGTGTGTGTGTGTGTGTGTTTGTGTGTGTGTGTGTGTGCCTGTGCGTGCATGTGTGGTTTAGGGCTTGGTCTTGCCAGGGCAGCACTAGGGGATACACAGCTTCACATGACTAGCTAAACAAACCACAGTGATGGCCACAGCTTTTGAACACGATTTATATTCAGTTAATTAGCAGTTACATTTGCAGTCACTGGAGTGTTTATAGACCTTGGTGGATTGCTATTTTCCCAAATGTGTGGGGAGGTGGAGGGGCGGCTTGATCCATCTAACCCAAGATATATAACTGGTGACATGTCATCAGTTCCTCAAGTTCTTTAATGAAAAGGATATGAAGGAGAAGCAAGCACGTCTCTGCATAGGTATATATGGCTCTGTTGAAATGCCTACTTCAGGTTCACCCCTCTCTGTTCTCAGATGCCAACCCCATCATCAAAGAGAGCTTTGCCAAGCAGCTTCTCCGCAGCAAGAGGCAGCTGAAACCTGGACACCCTGACGAGCCAATGAGAGTAAGGTTTCCACAGCTCCACGTGGACACGATATGTTGTCACGCTGTTCTTATTGAAAACAATTTGCCTTGCGGTTTTCTGGCCCATTGTGACATCATCAAAGAGCGGTGGGCATGAAACGGCGTGTGCAAGAAGACCTCGTCAACAAAGCTGAGCTGTTGCGTTACTGTCTGAGTCATTATTGTGTACCGTTGGTGTCGGTGCTTTCCCAGTTGGTTTTGTACCCAAAAGGAAGTTTTCAACCACAATATCGTTTGCCCTCTCTCCTACCTCCTCACTCTGGCTGTTTCCCTCAACTCTCTCTTTCTCTCTCTCTCTCTCTCTCTCTCTCTCTCTCTCTCTCTCTCTCTCTCTCTCTCTCTCTCTCTCTCAGGAGCATCTGCTCCACATGCAGGTTCTGGACCAGAGAGCCCAGGAGACCAACCTGGAGCACTGGCTGAACCCTCACTGTTACCCCCGCTGTGACAGGAACTATGGACACCCTGTCTAACCGACATCCCTACATACCCTATAGCAGCTCCACCCCCCAGGTCCTCGCCTCTCTCCCTCTTTCTCTCCCTCCCTCTCTCTTCCTCTCTCTCTCTCTCTCTCTCACACACACACCCCCCCCTCTCTCTCTCTCTCTCTCTTCAGCTCTTTGAATGTGTAAATTCACATGGCTTTACCACCCCCTTATTCACCCCCATACGAAGTTTCTGCACACTGCGTTTGCTCAGTCACACACAGTTTTGACATATCTTTTGACAACTGCCTTCTCTCAACAGGGGAATTTCTTGCTGCTGAAAGGTGTGGATGACTGTGATGACAATGGCTACAACGACAACTGTGCTAATGATATGAGTGTGAAGACATATGAGTGGCTCAGCTGTCTCACTCTTTTCCGAAGACATACGAGTAAAACATGTATCTAGTCATAATTAAGCTTAATAATTAGCAGTGTATCCAACATACAAACTGCTGCATAGAATTGTCATGTATGTAACAGATTGATGGAACACTAATAAAAAACTATATCAAAACAACGCATATACTATGAAATGTAGCGAACTGAAATACATGTGAGCTTAATTTGCATGTTGTTGTTTTTTAGTTTTTTTACTTTTTAAAGTTTTTGCACCACTTTTACGAATTTTTCAATGCATTTGTGACCATTGCAGCGAAACTTAAGTCAATAAGATTTTTCTAACATGTCATCAGCGGGTAGCTGTGACGTTGACCCCACTGACTAAGGTGAAGTTTGCGGTCCTGTTAGAATCCTATCGTTAAAAAAACAACGCCATGGTACCTCTTCCACATGTTTCATAAGCGTCTGAAAGAAGACCAAAACAGCTCGAAAATTCGGTGAAATATGACCTGAAATGTTTCTCATCTCTAACATGTTTTATGAATTGTTATGGTATAGGCTACACTTTCAGCCAAATGAACCACGAGTAGTTTTTTACATTGTAGGGTTAACAGTTGGTTACAGCGCTTTTTCGCTGACTGTGGCTCCGACAAAGCTCGATGTAACCGTCTTGATCCGCTCTGTGACCTAAATCTGCACAATAGCCTGTGCGGAAAATTTTGTACCTTGTCCGTTAAGACTTTCCCGTTAAATCTAGGCCCTATATAATGCAATACTTAATTCGCAACATTGCCCTATAGGAATGCAATATTGACATTAAAACGTATGAATAGTGTCGGGTTTGTGAACTATAAACTGGATTAACATTTTACATTTCATTTTGAAAAGTATAGCCTACGCCTTAACTAAATTGAAAAACTAAAATGACAAAAGATGCCAGCACTTTAAATAACCTAAGACAATTAACGGCGTCTCGCATTTTTTCTTCGTCAAATATTTTCTCAAAAAGGCCCACAGAAGCTTCCGATTTCATTTGTGCATCTCAGACATCAGTGTAATGCTTGAAATTTGAGACTGGTTAATGCTGTTTCACAAATGTCGTCTTTAATTAATTGAATATGGCTTCGCGGGCGCCTAGGCCTCCAGGCGTTCATTAGGGCCTATATGCTTCAATAACTAAGATTTCCATAATTCTTCGACCATCGACAGTATAACAGTTGAATCACCATCATCATTGTTTTAATCACATTTTATTTGCGTAGGCTGTATGGAGGCCAGTTTGAACTCGATTTTAGGTCTCCTTCAACATATGGATAAACCTGTATTGCCACGGCATCTATCCACATGCAACAACTGGAAACACTAAATAAACAAGCTGAAACCGGTAAATGCGCATCCATTTACTTAAAATCATATACGGACAGTTGTGATAATTCAGTTAAAGTATGTCGAATAGGCCTAAACGTATAGCAAACGGTGATACATTCTCGGGTATGACCAGTATGATTAACATCGGGAAGGTGCATTTCCATTTTGCGTAGCAACACAAATCGACAACAACCGTATCATTTGACCTCCTTCTTAAAAACACATTTAAAAGTGCCATATTTAATTCCCAATTCATGGTAATGATCCAGCTGCGTCTCAAAAGTAATAAAATGTGTGGTCTATTAATTACAGTAATTATTCAAATGGTGTCCTGATTGAATTATTTTGCGTAGGCTAATTTGTTAACCCATGTACAATGCTTAGAGTTTCTACCCTAAACATTTGTTAGTTTGACAAAATAATAAACGATTATGTTTGACAATTGTTACAGTTTAACACTTAGGCTAAAGCAGACATAAGCCTAACTTTGTACAAAGGACTTTGCAGTAAATTAGGCCTGCAACTCTTCTAGACACTGTATTGAATAACTTCATGGACTTCATGGAATTTAATTTGGTCGTCACATTAAATATATGTCCAACTATTTCATATATACATAAATATGTACATCATATAATGTAATTTCTTTTTATACATCACATACAAATAGTTATAAATGACACTTATGCTTGTTAAGAACAGTTGGCAAATAGCTAAATCATCTTTTGCTTTTGAAAAACCCTTGATCGGTGCTGCTCTCTCTAATGGTCACTGTCAAAAAGTTAGTCGTCACGTCAGTGACTAAAACCTTCTCGGCGTTGCTCAAACTGGGCCTCCACGAATCTCTGTCTGGTTCACCGACGGGTCGGGCCAGAGGAGTTTTGTCATCGAGGAAGGTCACCTCCCTGGAAGGGACGTGGCTGGGATGGTACTGACCCGTTTTGGACAGGTGCTTGAAGTGTGGAGGAGACAGGTAGAACTCCTTAGTCCTGCATCCTGGCAGCTGGGAGCCTGTTCTGTGTGAGTGGACGCTCCTTCCTGGGCCGTAGTGCTGCTGGCTGCTTCTGCTGGGGATGGAACGGATGTTGTGGGAGTAGCTCAGGTCCTCGGAGTGTCTGTGGGCTAATTTAATCGTCCGCATCTCAGAGCCCCTCTCCTCTCCCCTGGAAAGCCCCAGCTTGTGGGGGCCGTAGCCCTCCTCTTCCTCTCCCTTCCTCTTCTGGTGCTCAAAGGTAGAGGGAGCAGTGGGGGCTTCCTTGAAGCGGAGCTTGGGTTTAGGCCCTCTCTTCTTCGGAACGTAGACGAGGCCGTCCGGGCCGGTTCTCTGGAGGACGGGTGGCCGGTGCTCACGAACCAGTTCTGGCGGTCGAACACGGACGCTCTCCCCCCTGTTGACAGTGCTGGGAGGGAAGATGGTGGGGACCACAGTCCTCAGTCCCTCCCGGGCCCTGGGGGTGATGACTGGCTCTGGGCTCGGGTAGGTGACACGCATCCCTCGGACAGCTTCGCTTCTGAACTCGTACGATTTGGCCTTAGCTTTAGCCTGTGCCTGACAAGAGATAGACGGGCTCTGAAATGAAACCCTTTGAGTAACCAGGACCCTACTAAAGATTCTATGACAAAATGCCAGTCATTCTGAAACTGGTTACGACACTGTTAGCCTGACAGCTATAATGGATTATCTAGCTATGGACACGTTTATATTTAAACAAAAGACATGGTGAGATAAAGACTGCTGTAATAACTATAGATTAATGTTGCAACTAATGCTAAAACAGTCAAAATACTATTGCGTTGATAATATAGAGAACACCACTGTTAACGTAGACCTGTTTACGACAGCTGCGAGGAGAAATTCAAGAGAACTCAAGATAAACTGCAGGTCATTAAGCAATTTCACGGTTCGTCCTCCTCAACGGGTCGGGTGCGTTCCTCATTGACAGCGCCTTGTTGCAACATTTCGTTTACAAAAATCTGCCACTTGCAAAATCCACGTAGTGTCGACATTAATGCGTTATTACGTTTCTTATTATTAAGGGGTTCCCCAAACACATTAAATAAATATATTTTCGAAAACAAAAGGGATACTTTCGGTAGGCCTGATAGGTGACGGTTAGTATTTCTAATACAAAACTTTCTTACGTGTGCATTGATCATTGCCTGACAAATCATTCAGAGCAAATTAACTTCCGAACCAAACAGCGGACAATTGACCGTCAATCTCTACACACACAGTATGGCAAGAAATTAACACACACAACCACTGACTGACAATACTTCTGACAAACGATTGCTAGACCCTTTCTATTTCGTAGGGTCAAAATTGGTTTCATTTAGTTTAGACGGAAGAGCGAGCGTGACAGATATATGGGGGGCATGTTTAAGAGATATTGACCCATCTCAAGATACCAAGTATTGTCTACAAGTTTAGGCCTACCTTAAGCAAGAATGTCTTCGGTTTCGGTCCTCTCTTTTTGGGACCGAACAGTTCTCTCTCTCGCTCCCTGGAATAGTTCAGGGCACAAACACGCATTTAGAGGAAGCACACGAGAAGGTTCGAATGCATTTTCTCTTTTACGTCGCACGCTGTTTTCCCGCATCAAGCCTGTGAATTTACAAACAGGCCCGCTGCGAGTCACTTACCTCTCCTCAAAAGCGACGAAGAGGCGGGAGTCCAAGATGTTCTCCTCAGGTTCCCAAGTGCTATACCTATGGAGACAGACACCATTAATAAGCGCCGATTGTCAATAGGTTAAAAAGGCAAGAAGACTGCCATGCAAGCTAACACTTCTAGCCAGTGTGCGTCTGAGTTTTCCATTTGTAAGCTGCCTGTTACCGGGCTAATACAGCTAGCTGCACTGGCTAACCAACAATGTAAGATCAGCATGCCATGCAAGCGCTGGGACATTTATGGACGAGCCAAGCAAAGAGAGGCAAATCTCATATAGACAGCTAAGCAACGACAGCTTCAATACAAGTCTACCGGTTAGCTCGTTTTGCTATCATTCGGCGCTGAACTTACTTCGGTGACCAGCCCTTCCATTTCACAAGGTATTCCATTCGACCCTGCGTGCCATCAGAAATAGATAAGAGTACATTTTAGTAAGCAAGGCAACAACAGCTGTGTTGGTGCGTACTGCATGACAAAATGGACACCGGTGTTGCACATACCCGCCTAATTCGTCGTTTGATGATAGATTCGGCAGCGAACACCCTCTCTCCAACAGCAGACAGCTCCATGTTTACTTCAATCTTCCGTTAGCTCGGTGAACGTTAGCTGGAAGATATTTTTCTCCTCACTCTCGCGGAGTGAATTCCAGACAGACCATAATAATCTTGCACAGAGACGACGTCATCACATTTTTTATGCGTTGCCAAGATACCGCGGTCGGTGGAACCATTTACAGAACATCCATTGGTTGGACCGTTGCTACGTGCTCTGGGTTGCTAAGCGAGAGGGAGGAGCGTCCACTTCTGAAAATTCTTGAGGGGAAAATGGTGGCTTTGGCGCGGTGGATCAATTACCCGCATATTCTGAGATCTTCAAAAACACATGTGTCGCCATCTATTAAAGTAGAACCAGAGACAATAGATGATAGAAAGTGTATTTGATTAAAAGACTGTATATAATGACATATACGTGAAGGTAAAGTTGCCCATTAGAAATAACATCAAGACAGCAAAGGGAGAAAGAATTCCAACACACATTGGGAAAAATAAAATTTCTCCTTGAAACGACATCTGAAAATACTACAATCAAATAAAAAAGTTTAAATTTACAGGAATTAAATGAAAATCAAATTAATTAGGTAAACGGCTATTACAACATATTTTGGGGGGCAGATAGGTAGCTTTATAATAGAAAACATGTATCAAGCTTAGGCCACATCTTACTAAATTTATAATAGACTACAATTAGCCCACCACGAGTTGTGGTGGGCTAATTTAAACATTTAAAGAATATCAAAACACTTTTAAAAATCTAGCCTTTCATGACAAAACGTCTAAAATTCCCTGCTCAACTCAAGAAAATAATTAAAATGCATCAAAAAGCTCATCTTAAAATAAATCTTAATTTAATCGGCTAACATTCACGCTTGTGCTGATCATATATTAAAACACGCCCTCTCTTAAACCAAGCAAGAATGAGCAAAAAGTCATTAGACCAGTAGATCTATAGGATATAGAAATATTGCCCTGAAAACTAACAAATCTACCGATGTGAGGTGTATGCAGCATGCGTCACGGTGCTTGTTGTAGCAATAGATAGGTTACGACTTTAAAAGCTAAAATGCGGCCCATTAACGAAGATAATAATAGCCATAATTTTAATTAAGCATCAGGCTGCATAGTAGGCTATATCATTCAACACCAGAGGCCTAATAGCCGTGCAATAGAATAAGACTGCCTTTTCGTCATGATCATAATCAACATTTTATAATTATTCTATAAGTTTCGGAAAACATTAATTCAAACCCCAATCGGCTATAGGTTACCATCCTATCCCAAACCTTCCTTTTGCGATCGAAGGATTAAAATACCGAAATGATCCATTTGCTTATTTCCGACGCAATATGATTCCTTCAAAATTAAGTAGTCTATGGTAGCATTTTATGTCATTTAGCCTATATCCACGAAGCTGGACAAAATTCTAAATTGATTACATTATTTAAGAATGCGATCATAATCTTAAAATTATTGCTTCATGGGTGAAGGCCTTCCCAAAATATAGATCGTGGATCCCCATATACCTAAAAGTTCAATTGTTTAACATCTGAATAAATACCGTTTGACAAGTAACCCTATTGCAAGTTTCAATTCAATTTTGTTGAACAGTATTCCAGTGCCTAGCCTATACGACAACGTTGTTTGCAATTCACTTGTTAAGGGCCTATCGATAAATGAGGACGTGGATATTTAGGCTAATAGGCTGACGTGCTTTATCAGCTGCAGATGCAATCAGCCTTTGCAACCTACAGATCCTGATATCACGCCGAAAAATGGCCTGTAGGCTGGACTGAGCAAATACGTTCCCACGTGGAATTTGGAGTCTTACAAAGGCACATCTGTAGGACTCTAACCAAGAAGAATCCATTTGAAATGTTATTTCGATGTGATTCATGCTCAGACCCATTGCAATTATTTATAACTCAGCCTTTTCAAATCACATGACACATCATTCCGAGTTGATTTAAGGGTAGTCTTTCCCCAATTAGAAATACATTGATCTCACATGCATGATGTAGTCCATAGAAGATTCATGAACAATGACTTCTTTTTATAACAAACTACCTGGGACCAATTATAGGACTTCCATCCAATGCATTCAATGTCATAACTCAACGAGAAATTAGTGTTAGCTCATCATGCGAATAGTTGTAATAATGTCAATTATATATTTATGATAAACGAGGCGATTCCACAGAGAGAAAACAAAAGATTGCAAATATATCAATACATTCATTCAATGTTTTATTGCCTAATAGGCTATCAGGCAAATTCACCGTCAAATTACTATCAGCGGCATACGGAAAAACAGCAACTGGATTTTTTAACGCATTTACTTTTTATTTGGTTCTTTCTCAAGTTTTTAGATTTGGTTTCAACATTATCTAGTGTACTTTCCACAAACTCATTGCATCACTCAATAGAAAGAAGGTTTGAAGGTGTTTAATGCTGGCGAGAGCCATTGGACTCGCGTAACTGCAATGCTGCAGTGGTGAGGTATGGGCGCACGATCGACCTCTTAAAAGATTATTGGTTAGCTGGTATCTGGGCAACAGCCAGTACCCAGTGCTCAACTAATATTTTACCGAGGATGAGAAATTGACGGTTGTAAGACAGGAAAGAGAATTTCTTCATAAGAAACTGGGCGAGTGAACGCGTGTAGCATGTTCCTTATGATGATAGCGTTATTACGTTCAGGCTACTATATCGACAGCCTACGCTGTTTGATATCGATTGTACCCCGCTCACCAATGTTAGAATTTGCAACCAGTGAGGTAGCGAATGGTGTCGGTTGTGAATCACTTACAGCTTAATTAGTGCTTCTAATAACTTTGCGACGACTGCTCGGCTTGATTAATCTTTGAGGAATTGAGGTGCAGTTGAAAGAAGATCTTCAATGTTGAGGAAAGATCATCTAATTTGGTAATAAACTTCAGATCACGAATGTTAGGTTTGTTGGGTTCCGAGTCTGGGGCTATATAGAAAGGTGAATGGTAGAACAGCCAAGGAAGTCTGCTCAATAATGTATAGGCCAAATGCGCGAAGGACAAGCCCTTATTGGACTGGCTAATTGATAGTGTCTTACGTCAGGAATTCATATTCCATTAGCTTTTCAAACAGCCTATTAGTCTTTGACACTTTTGAAACCGGTGAAATTATGCAAATAGGATGTGTTTATTTTACAGTTTGTATTTTTTTTAATTGTGATCTATTAATAAACCCTCAGAAAAAGCTCGTCCTTCACAGTTGTCCAAACACGTCGCAATCTGTCTTTGACTGGCGAAATATGAATTAAACGTGGACATACTGGCGGTTAAGGATGCTTCCAGACGTTATTATTATGTTAGGTTCAACAGAAGGCTGCAGCGGTTTTCACTGCGTGAAATGGATTTGTGCATGGAACCACGATAGAAAATAAACCGGATAGTCTGAAGGAGACAGCCATTTTCTCTCTCGTCCTTGCGTAGGCTATAAACGTCAGGCTATCGAAAGCACTTTTATTCGCGGGCTCTATGCTGGAAATGGTCGTGCGAGGTTAGAGCGGTCGGAATGTGGTGTAGTCTAACGTAGCTTTATATTGCGGCGAAACAAGCACGCAGTTTCGCAATCCGTAGATGCATGAGGGCAACTTTCGCTACTCAGCGCCAACACGCATTTTCGTCTGCCAGTCTTTTCAGTGAACGATAATATCTGTTATGCATGTAATTTGCCAAACCGACTATGACAATAAACAGGGAGCACAGCCCATCTATTTCTGTTATGACAACGAACTTTTTTTCTGAACTAAAGCTGTCAGTATGTGAAATATTGATGTTTATTTTGACCACATTCAGCATTTTCGCCCAATCGAAACAAACCTTTATTATGACAGCCTACACACATAGATATACAGCCTTAGATCTAGCGAAAGGAAGAAATTAAAAGAGAATTGTATTATTTGAATTCTCTCCCATCCTTTTTCTTTCCCCTACTCTCTTTCTATCTCTTTATCTTTGTCTTTCTCACCTTCCACAGAAGTAGATAGGTCTCTGTGGCCGCAGGCTAATGATAATGTCAAGATAGGTCCCTTCGAAAAAGTGGATGGCGTTTAGACGCTCCTTTTTTCAACTCCTGCCCAAATATACACAGATTTATGCAACAACAGGGGCCTACTGTGAGTTTGTGAGATTTTGTCCACGATAGCCACCACAGCCTGAATGGATCCCTGCCAGGTGATCAGCAATGCCTAGTCCGCATTCAATTCGAATGGATGTAAGCTTATTTCTGAGTTGAACAAAATATTCAGAGTAAACGTCTAGCCAAACGTCTTTTTTATTTCAACAGTCAAGGATCGATCTTAGCTTCAGAGTTTTAAATGATCTTGTAGTCTACATTTGTACCTAACAAGTCGGTGAGCAAGCGCAATTGTTCTCAGTAGTTTAAGAACTAAAGTGAACAATGCTTGCAAACAATGGCTGCGAATCAGTAACGACTGTCCTTACTTGTGATGTTCTTGAATCTAAAAACGTTTTAATGCCCTTCAATATTTTCTTTGATTCAACTATTTGTTTTACTAATAATTCATTTAGCCTGTATCCGCAAAAGAGCTGAACCTAGGCCTCAATTTATGGTGACAACGATGGGCCTTCAAACTCTTCAGAAATATCGCCATTAAATGATCAGTGTAGTTGTTATTATACTCTACATACTCTAGAAAGTTGAAATGGTCTATTTTGTCGCACTGGTTTAAGTTTTCAACTTCAAATTTACGTGCGAGAAAAAAATTCGAGTCTATTCCGCCATGAGAATTCACGTGTGAATGTGGGCGGGGTTCCAGAGTTCCAGGGCAGAAATCCTAAACCAGCATCTTTACAAACGCTGACATCAATTTATTACACCTGTTGCTTTTACTAACATGTTTGCGAGCAGCTGCACAGGTTATGTATGGCACTGTGAAAACAATCTTTTAATTATTGACCAATCATTACACCTACACCATAGGCCAGTAAGATATCCATTGATTTTTCAAGACTTATGAACTAATTTCATATTTCTATCACTGCAGGTATGCCTACACTGTAGACATTAGCATACAATATGGTGTTGATACACGCAGCTACAGCCTACATGTTTTCCATGACCTTGCTAACCCAAATCATTAATCTATAGAGGTGCAACCTCTATAGGTGTCTATAGTTGTCACTGTCACCAAATGGGGAAAATAGGCTGTAATATGCTAGGATTATGGGATATGGCGGGCAAGTGAAGGTCAACTTTTGAATGGGTCACTTCGATAGCCGGTGACAGGAAAACCCCCTGATAAGTAAGACGCAATCTATTGATCAGGATATTGATCATTGGTCAGAATGTCAAATTGAGCACGTTGTTGATTTCAAGCACGGACACAACCAAATCAATGAAGAGCAAATATTGAGCAGATCTACATTCGGCTTTTACTGGCCAGTGTATCCATCCATAAATAGACCAACCATGAAATGTTAATGGCTAGCTTGTCACACAATCATCTTGATTTATCGCAAGCAATCCCACTAAAACTAGTTAGAGCCTCTAAAGTAGGCCCACCTTGAACGAGGCAAAACAGTATGTGCATTTGTCCACCTGGAAATGTTCTGGTCTTCTGAACTCGCACTCAAATATGGAAAGGAAGCAAGATTAGTTGTGTTGCTTAACTGTTTCAACCTCTTTGTGTATAAGAATGTCATCTATATGGCCTCCAGTGTGGGAATGTTAGTACGAACGTTAGAAGAGACTGCCAGTCTAATTTGCGATCCATTTTTTATTATTGCAAAACACATCATCGACGAGCTTTCCAGAATATCAATATCTGCCTTTTCCGCTCTCGAGCTGTTACAAAGCGTTTCTCCAAAACCAAGTGCGGGGATCCACAGATTTCGAACAAACCGGCTCTACCTAGGAACCTCGAGCGGGTGGGCGTTTCTTATGCAAACATGATACAATGCACTTGCAAGAGTAGGCAACAATTTCAAACAATACAGTTGTCTTGAAACAGTCAGGTTTCAGTGTGTTCAGGTCTGTTTCAAATACAGCACAGCCTTTGTGACTTAACGCCCAACTTCCAAAAGAAATCAAAAAATAGAACGTGAATGATACATGAACGATCCCTTGAAGTTACTACCTGAATGTTAATAATGATCCTGTTCTAAGCATACAGTTGGTTTAAATGATCCTTTGTTTACATTCTGATAGAGACTGATCTATTGAACTACCACTTTCGACAACAGAGGTCTTCAGGGACATATTTGATTGTTAGTAGGCTCACATGTATTATGTTACACATTCAACTACCCTTGGGAAATTAGCTTCTCACAAGTAACCCATATTGTTTACAAAAACAGTGGAAAACAATCAAATTAATTGGATAAATTACTAAATAGCTTTGTTGTATAGTCTAACCCAAGGAGCATCAGTTCACTGTCAGTCTGAACTTAACAGGAGGTCTGAGGCGTTTGATAAGCGAGTCAAAGTAATCATAATAGTGGATATACACATCTGGCTTGTTTCTCAGGAGACATTCCTTCCTTACACCTTGTGACAGTGCAAAGTACACATCGACTCCAAGGTCCACAAATGTTCCTAGTCTTCACTGCAGTCTGACTGGGAGTGCTGTTTATTTGGCTCTCTAGATGGCATGAGGCATCCAAGCAACATGTCTCTTAAAATCCACCATTCACCATTTTCAACACACACACACGCGTGCACGCACACACACACACACGCACGCGCATACACACATAGCAGGCGTAATTTACAACAAATCTACGTAGATTTCTTTTGTAGAACAAAAAAGCTGAATGTACATGTAAACCTTTATGAGACAAAGACTGAAAAAAGCAAATGACAGTTGACATAGTAAGTGCTTTTCACTGCGCTCCTGATATCGTATGACAGCATCTTAGCAATTAGCTATAAACTCAATCCAAACCATCTTGAAAACAAACACATGACAAAACCTAAGATTCTTTTTCAAACCCCGTACTTCAAAACTCCAACTGGAAGCAAATACACAAGGACTCTCCCTCTGTACGATTAAAAAAAATCAGAAAATACTAATGTTTTACGGTTCATTTGTACATATTATTGACATGGTTGTGTTGGGTACCCTTCTAGGCCACTTTGTTCATTATACTGTGACATACTCCTTAAAAGTCACTGTGAGACAGTTTGTGGTGATATCTGTGATGACTATATTCCCAAGGAAAGGCTTGAAGGATGGGAAGGGTTCCTCTTTTGTCTGTTGTGTGGGCAAAGCCAACGGCTCCTCTGTCTTCTCCTCAGGAGGAGAAGGCTGGGTCTCTGCAGGGACCACTTTGGTCCTTACAAAGCTGAGGTCTATGGGCTCATCCTGGTCCATTATGTCAAATTCCTGGTGGCCATTTTGGCTCTGGAGGCCATTTTGGTCCACGTTGTTGCTTTGAGGAGGAGAGGACACAGTGGCACATGGCGAACTGATACTCCTTGAGCTGAAAAACCTTTTAACAGAGCTCTGGTCTTCAGAACCCGCCTCTGGGTCTGAAAGGGGACGTTTGAGAGCCTGAGTCCTCCTAGGCTCCGTCACGGAGACGCTTCCCTTATTCAAAGGCAAAGAAGCCGGATTAGACTTCATAGTCAGGGGTGGGGACTGATTCTCTGAAATTCCCCCTCCACCTGTGACCCCATCCTGCTGCATCACAGTACAGTCCATTTGGGATAAGTCGTCCTTCTCAACAGGACAATGTCCATTAGATCCAGAGCGAGAAGGAACGTGTAATTTCTCCTTGCTGTCTTTCGCAAATCCATTCGTGAGACCCAGTTTCCTCACCAGCCTCATTTTCTGCAGGTGGTTTTCCATAACATGGTCCTCAGCTTCCTGCTGGTCCTGGTCCTGCTGAGCTTGGTCTCCGTTTGTCTCTGCGTCTCCGTTTTTAATCCGAGCTGCCTGCATTCCATTCTCCATGTACTTGCTCATGACAATGACTATCCGCCCATTTTTGTTTTTGTTCTTGACTATCTTTAGCTTGCTGCTAACACTATTGGGCGTAGCCACCGGTGGCGGAACGTCCTCCGGGGCGGGAACCTGGCCAACGATCTGGCTCTGCTCCGTCTCCTCCCTGCTACCGTTGAGGTCCGCCGGAAGTTTCTTCAGCTCCATGGTTATATCCTTCACTTTGCTCAGGCAGCCAGAGTCCTTGTCACGGACCCACTTCTGCTGCAGAGCCGGAGGCAGGTTCCATCCCCTGTTGAGGACCTCGGGAACTTTCACCTCCCTGGGTTTGGGAGGGTACTGCCCATCGTACATCTTGGGATCAGGCTGGTAGTGGTGATGCTTCTTGCTGTTCAGCTGGTAGTAGAACTTCTTCTTGCCGTTGGCCTGCTGCTCTGCTTCCCTCTCCTTGCAGAGCGGCTGGTACTGGTGGTGCTTCTTGCTGTTGAGCTGGTACTGCTGGGAGCGAAGCGTCTGGAAGGGCTCGGCCTTCTGCCGGTTGTCCTCTTCTAAGGACGTCTCCTGGAGGTCGGAGAGGACGCTGGATCTCCGGGCGAACGAAGGGAGCTGTGATAACGAAGCAAATGTTAAGAAACTAAATGTAAAAAGGTAACCGTTGACTATGAAACATGTCACTGGCTCATAGGTGACGACTGTCTTTGTGCTTGTTAATGGGCCTGTAAACATCTTCGCAGTACAAGACATTTGATACCGTCAAATGTATAATGTTACAAACAGCATGTGATCATTAGCAAGATGACTTGAACAAGTGTTATTAAGTTGGTATAGCGAAGGTCTTGATGCCAGGGCTTCCACCCAACCGAGGCTTGTTAAGACAGAATGCTCCGGGTTTGAAATACTGCTCCATCGTATGGCTTCACACGTTTCCCAGAACACCTGTCTCTTTCAGCTACCCTCACCACCATACAACTGAGACACATCTGACAGTGTCTCCAGTGTGCGCCCGTGGGCCTCAGCTCAATGGAATGTCACTGGCTGCTTTGTGCCCCACGACTTGACTTTATCATGTGTGTAACCAACAACTCCCTCCTGAGGGGAACAAACACTGCTCTGAGGGGTTCCTCCTCCCTTTGGGTTTCTGATTGATGCCTCGATGCACTATTCATAGTTCCTCAGCCTCAGTTCTTCAGAGGCTGGAATGTTGAACACAATAACTTATGCAAGCTGACCCAATAGATTCAACTTGTAGGTTAACATGACGATTATTATGGGCGTTCTTTCTTACAATCATGTTCTGTAGTCATACTCAGTATTTTTGTCACGCTAAAGTAACAATTGAAATGTTGTTAATACAAATATTGTAATGTTTGTGATAGGCCGCGAGTGAAAACAAAGAAATGAGTGTGCTATTTTAAGGAGCACTCCCAGTCCTGTGCTGCAGATTTGCATTACCCATGAGACCCAAACAGTGAGAAACATCAGCTTTGAAAAATTGAACTCTCACCTAACAAATTCATTATGAAATCATGCATTTCATGTACCACATCCCGCTGAGATGATAGGAGACAAGAGTGTACTCCAAAATGAAAATTCAAACATGAATTCAACACATGGGAATAGGATTGCTGTTGAGGAGAGACATAATGGTATGCATGCAGTTAAACTATGGAGACGTGTCTTTGTACGTTACACACTTGCAGATGTAGTTGTGTGTTGTTCTGTGGCCGCTCTTACCTGCAGCAGGAGGTGCTTGGGTTTGGGCCCTCTTTTGCGATATCCCATCATTTGCTCTCTTTCCCTACAAAAAGATATCGCGTTTACAAAAGGGCTGTTAACATTGTGACAACACCGAAATTCCCTTTACCGAGTCATAATCTTGTGATGTTTGTCTCTGGTGTGAGTATCTTACTTTGGCATTCCAAGGTGAGAAAAAAATGGTTTTGTTGCCATTACAGACTGAATATTATTGCTGACTACAGCTTTAAGTAGCCTATGTTATACATGTCATTCTCAGTGGCAGTAACTTAATACCACAGGCAGCAGTGATGTCAAATGTCTCCCCCCTCTTGCACATCTAATTACAGTGACGACTCGTATATTTTCATAGTCTGGTATTCAGCGAATTTGGCTCCCTTGAGAGACACGCAATTAGCTTCAATAAAATGTCTCCCGTTTAGAGATAATGGCGAAAACAGACACCAAGCCCCCTTCAACGCTCCCTCTATAATGTGTGACCTGGCCCTTAAAAAGATGGCGCACAAACACGGGTGAGGTGAAACGCAAAGTCAATGGCAGACCTGACAGAGTCTGCCAGGCACAGCACGTTCTTAAATGGTGTGGGTTCCCGTCGTGATGGAGGCGCTTACCCCTCTACGGGAGATTTAGTAATTACCGGTTAACGGTAGCCTATGCAGTTACAGAAATGTCAACTTCAGAAAGCCATGCGTGCATCTTCAAGAGCATGCCTGGAAATTGAGACGAGGCTGGTAACTATGGCATCGTTCTTGACGCACGCAAACGGATTAAGCTCCAAAATAAACGCGTGTCCAAGTACAAAAAAGGCATATACGCGGCAATAGTAGCCTGAAAACACGGCAGCGGTTAACCGTAGATTTCCAGTAGTCGTTTCCCTCCTCCTTCTTTTAGCCGAGTCTGCCCGTGAAGTCAAGTGTGTCGGTCGAGCTCACCTGTTTTGAAAAGCGTCGAGAAGGCGCGGGTCTAGAATATTTTCCTCTGGTTCCCACGTGTTGTATCTATAAATCCAGGAGAGAGCGACAGAGAAAGATGGGGGGAGAGAGAGAGAGGGAGAGAAAGAGGGAGAGCGAGATTTTATTAAACATCAGACGTGGCTGTCATGTGCGGGGTTTAGTACTCCAAGACTGTTTCCTCTGTGCTGAGTAGCTAGGCAACTTCTAGCTCGCTCAAGTCCATGCTAGCTAGTCTTTAATTAAATCCTTAATTACTTATGCATAATAAGGTAAATCATAGTTTGCGCACAACAAAGGTAACAGCCCAGGGCTTAAAAATAGAAAATAATAGTTTTTGTGAGTTTTACTAATGAAAACTGTATATATGTGCACGTTACAACTAAACATAGAAGGAGAATGCGGCAGTAATTTCCTCATACATAAGTGATGGCATTTTAAGCTACATCGATCGAAGCAAACATTCACCCCTAGCGCGCGCAAACACGCACGCGCACTCCTACAACGCACACATTGATGGCTATTGCTCGCACACTCTCATTATTCAGTTATACTCTCTTTCATACACACACGTACATGCTTGTGGTTTCACATTTTTTAAAGCTAACTTACTTTGGAGACCATCCTCGCCACTTGACAAGGTATTCAATCCTTCCCTGCGAACGAGAGAGCATATGTTGATTTCACGATTAAGGAATATAGACACTGTATTGAACATTATAAATAATAGAGGTACAACAGTAAAATCCTATCAATGCGCACAGTACAAGGCAGAAACAAGTGCCACTAATGTGGACATCGGACGAAAACAATTTGAAGTGATCTCAAACCTTTCTGCTCCGTTTCTTCTCGATGCTCTCCACCGCAAAGACGTGCTCTCCCGCGGCGGGTAGCTCCATTTTCGCTTTATAGCAAAAACGCTTCTTCCTCAAAGCCTGTAGCGACAGTCACTCAACTGTTTTATATTGTTTGTCAGCCCTAGAATGACATATGCGAGAGTTCCCTCCACTCCGTCCTTCCCTCTCTTTCCTTCTTTGCTGAGAATTCGTTGGCAGCAGGACCGCGATACGGTTTGCACACGAGAAGGAGCTGCAGAAAACAGTTCATGCATTGATGTGACGTCAAAGAAGGAGGCGTTTTGGGGGCTGGAACAGTCCTCTGTCCAAGGCTGTGTACAGGCGAAATTGAACTACAAGAGGGTGCTATGGAAAATATACAGTGTATATATATATATGTATTAGCCTTCGTGGCTATACAGATTAATTAAGTGTATTTGTGGGTTATTTTAGAACTAGGTCCAGGTCTCATGTTTGATCTATTCACTAACAGTCAGGTCGTTTCTTCAAGCTATCTCAAATTTGACCATTGTTGTCGGTATTCTTTATTTGACCAATTAGATCGCGCTAAATTAGCTTTGCAGGGAAATTAAACGAGCTGTTGCCCAATGCTTCAGTTTATGTTGTGGTACGAGTCGCAAGTCCTCTTCCATAAGTCGACATATGGTGTGATAATGAAATTGCATCTAATAGAATGACCAGAATGAAGTATTACTTTGGACGCTATGGTTGACAACCAATCAGTCATGTACCTCCAATTTCATCTTAAAGAATGATCATCACTCGCCTATTATTGGGAATCGTTCATTGAGATGTTAGCGCAAATGCATTTAAGACTTAAACGAGAACCATCGAGACTTAAACGAGAACCATCTCCATAAACAACTATTTAATTCATGGTCGTTGCACTACTAGCCTAAACCATCGTGTTCAACTCATTTTCATGACCAATTCTACGTTCTCAGAAATGTTCTCTTACAAAGGCATGTAATAGCTAAGAGCTGCACATGGGGTTTTTTGTGTGCGCGTTTTCACATCTCGTCAGTGGCCCGCGGTTGTGTGACGGCTATGTAGGTCACGTCGTCAGTTGCTTTTAAAACCCGATGGCATTTCTTCCAGCGCGTTTATTTTTTGCCATCCAAATTCTGACGGGTACCAGCCGTCCATGTTATCACTTGGCAAGAGATGCATACCTCTGGCTAATATAATCTGCCGCCCAGATAGATGTGTTGCCTGTGCGCATCGTACAGAGCCATAGCCAATGCCGCTGATGTCTTGTGTCAAAAACATGGAATGATTTGAAAACATGTCAAGGTTGTAATTGTCGAGCACACTTCCACTCAGGTATCCGGGTGCGTACACACACACACACACACACACACACACACACACACACACACACACACACACACACACACACACAAACACACACACACACACACACACTCACACACACACGGCCATACAAGGATATGTACCTTAAAATATTCTGATATTTAGGACATTTTGATTCATTGAAGTCATAGGCAACTGCATTTCCACACGTTCCAAAATGTGCGTGTTATTCGTTTAATCGCATTGTATAAAAGGTAAACACGTCGTTCAACGTTAGGCGCTTCTCAATAAAATTCAGCAGTCGAAGGGTTAAAGGAGCACAGTTCATGCAGGCGGCAATTCTCAGCCTATTGCAGACAAGCACGACTGCCTTTCCTTATAAGGCAATAAGCACAAAACGGCAGCGAAATGTCAAATGAACCCAGTTAACGACTCTACCCGAATCACACTCTTGTATTTGCGCTCAAAATCACTTCCATATGCACGCTGGCTATCAAAACACCAATTATTTTTTGAATGGTTCGAGGGAAAGACCTCGAAGGAGCAAACGTATGCTGCCATTTTCCTATCTGGTGGAAAGCGTTCAGTCGCAGAGAAGCTGTATCATTAATGCAAAAGACCACCACTAACCATTGCATGAAACGTTTAAAATTAATAGGCATGGCCCTTATATCTAAGATAACAAGTCTTAACCATTTTGCAGGCAAGTGACGGGCTTAACGAATTTTTTTTACAACGTTCAATGACACAACAATGACACCTGACGCAGATGTCAAATGAGTTTTCGATACTTTACCGTCTGAGTTCAATACATTATTGGCCTTCTGTGTATGCTTTCAATGTGTCAACAAGACCAACACAACGTTAACCTAGGCTAGGTACTAGTAGAATATGAACATCATCCATTATTCACCGACAATTTTGACTTCGCACTGTCTCCAAGTTGCGCTATAGGCACGTGTTCCAAGGTTTGAGGGAATGTGACACACGTGCGCGCACATTAATAAGTTACCTTGTGAAAAAATCCATCCAAACTCTAAAATAGACCATAGACCTGGCGTCGGAGGGAAATTGAAATGTTTGTGTCGCTAAAAACTATCTATTCAGAGGATATAAGATTTCTTATTTTACAGCTGATAATAATAAGGGCGAGCCTAATCAATATTGCAATTGAGTGGAGACAAATTCGATCTGAAAAACGACTCAGACGTGGGGTCTGACGATTCCTATCAATGAATCAACGAATGACTTCTGAACACTAGTCATCAGCGAGGATAATTCAGAACTGAGACGGACCCTGTGTAGGTCCAAAGTCTTCTGTGAAGATCATAAAAAACAGTTTTGGGAAGTTATTTACATATTTAATGGCCGTATTATTTGGTTAAAAGAAAATAGATGTTTGCTAAAGCTGTGTAGAGGGTTACATTCATTGACTGTACATTTTTATTTGATAATCTGCTGTGAGTGGCACAAACCCCTTTTTTTAAACTCAGGCAGTGCTTGTCAATTCATAGACACTGTTGCCATGGTCATTTCGACGGACATCCAGGTTGTTTAAATTATTTGAGATGACTTGAACTCGATAGTCTTCAGTTTCCTTTTCAAGTTAATCTTCTCGGGCGCGTCTAGCTCAGTTGCAAAACTCCTCATGAAAACAGAGAGGATGAACACGTACCTTTAGCTCTTAAAGCCGTCATGCACGAGTCCTGCTGACGTGAAAACGTTAAACATTATTAAGTTGAAGTTGAACAGGAATAGATGCTGCACAGACTTAGTTCATTGTCATACCAAGGTTAAAAATCAAGAGACTCTTTATAAAAGAATATTTGGCCATTTTTTCCAATGAAGAACTAGCACTTATAAAAGTGTATTTAAACTTAAGTCGTCCATTAAATTCAATGCCTTTATTCATTCATACAAACACGATATCCTTTGCTGTAAGGCATTACTTTAGAGATGTAGAAAATTACATGACTCTTAAGTCATATATGGAATTTATGGTGCCTAAACATGTGTAAAAACTGCTTTAGAACTCTTCAACTGCTACCTTGTAATAGAAAACCTGAAGCAAAATAGCATTTTTCTCAAGTCAACAACTTGTATACTAGGTAAAGATACACATCTACAATGGATATGAAGTTGGAAATGATGCTTGAAGACCTCCTAAGGTCAATGGCTTAGCATGGACTTTTGAAAAGGAATGACCAGTCCATTAGGTCTCAGGGGAGAAGGCTAAGAGAGTATGAGAAGGTGAATTATGCTAAGCAACCCCCCTCGAATACTGTTTGAGAGGTTGAGGACACAGATGGGCAGCAGGAAGGGGCACTTAGGCTCAAGGATTTTGAAGAAGGACCACTGCTGCCTGTTGGATGCAGGCTGGTCTAGTGGGGGGGGGGGGGGGGGGGGGGGGGGGGGGGGGGGCATTGAGAGAAGGAGCCAGTGGACTTAACAGCGCACCAAGGGGATGACATTGAGCCTTTATGTAAGCAGGGACATCTGAGCGAGGTGACATTCACGCAGACAGGGAAGCAACAGCGCTTTGCTGACGTCAGAAAGAGAAAAATGGAAAAGCTCAAATGACAGACAAGATCGAGTGACCAACAAGACCAGTCTTTCAAAGGCAAGGAGGAACGAGTTCCGTGATAATTAAACCGAATGCATGAAACACCAAAAATGAGGAACAGGTCCCGGTATGTTAGACAACAAGATAACAATGACTAATAGTGAACATGAAAGCTATTCAGACAGACACACCTTAATATACAGTCATACCTAGCATGTTGGGTGAGGACAAGTAAATTATAGCCCATTAAACTAGGCAATTAGGTAAAAGTACAATACGTAAAAAGGCACTAAGGCCCAGGACCAGGCCTCTTGAGATGTGTGAGCAAAAAACAACACTGTTTGGCCGTAAAGTAGGAAAAACATATCAGATATATATATACATGATATATACATATACAAAGCTGATATATACATATCAGCTTTGTCATGAGAGTTGTCAGATCAATTGTCCTGCGAGACACTGATACCAAACATGTCCCGTCAAATTGTCAGTGGTTAACCAAGCCAAGGTATTCACGCAATGCAGTAAACAAGTCATCACTGCGCAAAACAATAAAGAGAAGTGAAACATGCCAATCAAGTTGGGAGGATGAGGATAATCAGGTGTGACTCATGTTGGCCTCTTACAAAGGAAGGTGGAACTACCTTTCCAGCGGTCACGATGCTAGACCTTCATGTGGGTGCACCCGTGAAAAAGGAGAGAGAGGGAGAGAGAGAGCAGAGAGAGAGCAGGGGGGAGAGAGCAGGGGAGGGGAGCAAGAGATAGAGAGAGAGAGAGAGAGAGAGAGAGAGAAGAGAGAGAAAAGGGGAGGGAGAGCAGGAGATAGAGAGAGAGGGGAGAGAGCAAGAGATAGAGAGGAAGAGAGAGAGCAAGAGATAGAGAGAGCAGGGAAGGAAGAGCAAGAGATAGAGAAAGGAGAGAGAGCAGGGGAGGGAGGGAAAGAGAGGGAGAACAAGAGAGAGAGGAGAGAGAGTCCCTCCTAAGCCGTCACGATGACTCAACGGTCTCTCTGGAAGAAGGCCGTGTAATTGGTTGGATGTGTGCGTGAGCGAGACGTCAAAGGCAGGTAACACTCATGGTTACTGAACAATGACGACAGGGCCCGGTGACTCAGTGGCACATCAAGGTTTATTTGTCGATCCTCCTCCTCTCCTCCACTTGGCCTGGCTCTGACGCACTTTCTCTCTCTCTGTTTTTATCCATTGCCTCCAAAGATCAGCCGAGTTAATCAATCTGAATATTGACTTCACCTCCCACTTCATGACACTCACACCTTTTGTGGCATTTGAAAGGCACCATATGCTTCCAACCACACAACTACAAACACACAAAATGGGCTTCAGTGACAACTGTTTGCTATAAAAAAGACAATGCAACCTCCCCTTCCCCCACACACCCATTGGCTTGTCCACTACGTTCCACCCAGTGACTCTTGGGAGATGTAGTTGGTTGGCAGGCGTGGCGGTTCTCCGTAATGGCGCGACTCGGAGGTCTTTGTTTGGGATGGCGTTCCCGATGCCAATGTTAACCAGGCTAATCACCCCCCCCGCCCCCTCGCCGACAGAGAGGATGCTAGACGACATGTGTGATGGCGGTGGGAGTCTGGACGAAGCCCAGGGAGAGGGGTGATGGAGGGGCCAGACTGGGGGAGGACAGGCTGGCCCATGGGCTGGGGATGAGGGACACAGGCAAGCAGGCAGACGGTCAGCTAAGACAGGTGAATACATCCCACAAGAGAGAGACAGTGGAGCTGGCAGGGAGGGCAGAGATTGTAGGAGAGATGAGGCGATGTATTGTTTGGTTTGAGAGCTTGTCGCATAAAATGTAAAAAAAAGCTTGATCGATCTGGGCAAGAACGGCATCAATGACGGACAATGCGCCGAATCCTTAAAGCGATTTATCACTGTGAGGTGTTCACCAAAAAGTCTCCCAAACCAGTAAAGTCAGTATATTCTATAACACTTTTTGCCTGCTATGAACCTCATAGCTCGAAAACCCATAAGCAGCTTTCTCCCAAGAGGTTAGCAGTTGATATAAAAAATACAGTATACCAGTCATTTCAGTTTGGGTGGCAGAATCTACTGTCAGAAATGGCAGTTAAACAGCAGGAAGTGGGAACAGCAGCGGAGCGCTGATGCTCCATCCTAGATTCTAGACTGATGACACCTTCCTGGAGACCCTTAATGCCCTCCAGGCCTGCTGCATCTACCAGGCAGAGAGACGTAGCGAGGGGGGGGGGGGGGGGGGGTCTGGTAGTGTGTGCCAGACATAATGCGCATGTACATCAAACATATGTAATGCGTTTGAAGTGTGTGTATGAGAGTGTGTGTGAATCCATCTATGGGTGAATTTTTTTTGTCTTTGTATTGGTGTGTTTTGTAAATGTGTGTTTTTGTGTAGATGTGTGTCCGTTTGTGGGTTTGGACAATGTGTGTGTTGAAGTTTATATGATGTATTTGCATGTATGCCAGAGGCGTAGCCATCTTAAAATGAGGATGCATTTTTTATATATACACACATCAACAATTCCTTAATATTTTATTGTAAACAATCACAAATCTGGGGGAGAGGGGGGGGGTGCTGAACATGTAAATGAGGGGGCCTTGCCCCCCCCCACCCCCGCCTCCCTTCCAGGCCTCCTTGAGGCTATGCTGCAAGGCTTTGTACGTGTATAGGTGTGAGTGTGTGTTGGGATGTCAACTACGTATTTGCATGCGTGTGTGAGGGTGGGTGTGTGTGTGTGTGTGTGAGAGAGAGAGAGTTGGGGTGTTTACGTGTGTGTGTGTAAATGTTAAGAAGGGCCCGTAGCCATCCCAACTGGGCTCTGTGGGAGGTGATTAGGCCAGTATCATCGCCTCAGCTAGGCTAGGCTGTGTGGAGGGCCTGGGCCAGCCTGTCTGAGAAGGGGAGATCATCCAACAGTGTGATTAGCTACCAGCTTAGCCACACACTGCTTCCATTTTCCCTGGGAAATCTCACCGCGACAAGCCAAGAGGAATGACCTGAGGCTGATCTCTTCTAGGAGAGCTAGATAAAGCTGGAAACAATATTGAATATTAAGTTGACTCAATTATAAGCTGTCCCTCTTTGAAAATGATATATGATCCCAAAGACTTTATTAAATGTTTCAGATTCAGTGTTTTGGATTTAAATGTGTGGATTCAACATCTTAAATATGCTTTAGAGATGGTGCATAGCAATATCAAATTGTAATTTTTTAATCTTTAGCTTGGATCTTAATGAATCAAAACCAAAATGAATTCAAAAGAAAAATAAACCCGAGGTTGATAAACCACGGATGGCACCTTAACTACCAACACATCCAAATATCCATCTGTTAGTTTTGTTCTATGAAGCTGTAAAAAAAGGGAGATAACGATGGCGATGTTTCATGTGTGCCATGTGGTTCTCTGGTGAATGTTGTGCTGATGCTTTAGACTGGTGAGGGAGCAGAGCGGAGGAGGATGAATGGTGGTAAGGGGACTGTGTTTTCTGGCTCATTGCTCTGAAATGGCTCCGCAAGCGTCATTGTCACTAAGGCTGCGTCGGGGAGGCTCCCTATCTCTTCTTCCCCTCTCCCTCTCTCTTTCTCTCTCTCTCTCTCTCTCTCTCTCTCTCTCTCTCACTCTCTCTCTCTCACTCTCTCTCTCTCNGGGGGGGTCGACAGACAGGCTGCCAGGCTTGTGGGGAGGCAGCGGAATTCTGCAGGTTGCCACGGTGAGCCAGTCGATAGCATATTGAGCACTTGGCTGCCGCAGCCTGGTGGAGTGGGAGAGAAGAAAAACACTTAGTCTGCCCTTCACATGGTGTGTGAAGACAGCATGTATGTGTGTGTGTGTGAGAGAGAGAGATGGAGAGATAGAGGGAGAGGAAGTGTATGTGTGTGCGTGACAGCCCACATCATGCGAACAAATCTACACTGTTACACGGGGCACACAGAAGCAAACAGACATGAATGCGAGTGAGTTGGCAGAGATGTGCAAACACAACCATACAAGCGCGCACGCACACCACGACACACACCACGACACACACCACACAGACACCACACACACACACACACCACACAGACATACCACAGACACACCACACACACACACACCTCTCCAAATCCATTATTCTCCCCACTGGAGATGGGAACCAGACTACATCAGATGTGCTATATGTTGGATTAACGCACAATGGAAACTTCGAGGCACATATGACACGTTTCCTCTCCTGAGCTTCTGGTTCTCTTTAACTACATGTGTGTGTGCGTGTGTGCGCGCGCACGTGCTTGTGTGCAGGTGTGTATGCATCTGTGCGTAATAGTAATATCTTTGTGTGTATCTGTCTGTTTCCATGAATTATAAGTACATCTGAGTCTGTATGTGATAACATGCGAGTCTATATTCCTGTGTGTGCGTGCGCGCGTGCACATCTGTGCCACTCTCTCTGTTACACAGAATATGTGTACTCTCTCTGTTACACAGTCTATGTGTACTCTCTCTGTTACACAGTCTATGTGTACTCTCTCTGTTACACGGTCTATGCGTAACCGAGAAAAGAGATATAGAGAGAAATCGTCTATGTGGTTTGGTGAGTGTGTAATAGAGAGAGAGCAAGACAAAGTGTCCATGGTTTTTTTTGTGAGTGTGTGAGTGTGCATGAGTGAAACCCTCTTCTGTCATGTAAATGGCGAGCCCCTGGTCTGTGTTGAGGGAACAAGGCCATTGATTGGAGTACCTTGCGCCGCTGCGCGCGCCACTCAATAGTCTCCTGTGGGGGAGCAAATTTGCCTATTTTGATTGAATTTTAATTTTCCGGAGGTAGTGTATGGAAAGGAGGCGTGCAGGGAGGATGGAGGAGAGGGGCGGGTGAGGCTTTTTCAAATGATTCCGAATGAAAACAGTAGGGCCGCCTGCCCTCATTCACAGGTTGGGGGGGGGGGGGGGGGGGATTGGCAGGATTATTGCTATTCTAACTGGAAGGATTGTTTTCGAAATGGAGGAAGAGAAAGTTGTCTGTTTTAACCCCTAACCAATACTAAGAGGAACTAGCCTCATAGCCTGAGAAGACCACGGAATTGTATCTGCCTACCAGTTTGCCTTGCTAAAAGAAAACACCATTTCTATTCGCTACATAGGGGAACTTGAAGATATTCCGTGATTTTCCACGCAAATCTACCCACATTCATCTTCCAGAACGGAACCCAATTGCAGAGAGACACAGTATCATCGAGACTAAATAGTTGACTTCCCCTGCCCTTTACATCTTGGGCCTCTCCCATTCATTTAAATCCCCTCTCCTTACACCACTCTGCCCTCATGTCTTTCTCTCTGCTAACTGCATTCATCTTGACCTTTCCCTTCCTTCCTTCCTTCCTTCCTTCTTCCCTCGCTCCTTTCCTCCCTTCAATTGATTTGGCTCTGAAGCCAGGAGCTCTTGACATTCAGCCACATTTCTCTGCCTGGACATCTACAACCCCGGGTTACCCGGCACAAGCAGACGGCAACACCACAGAGACGGCGGAGAGGAGATGGAGAGGAATCCAACATGGATTTGACTTTAAATATGCATAAGAGGGCGATCAAGGAGGAGAGGATACGCCTTTATTCTGAGGAAGGGAGAGGAGGACAAAGGCAAAATCAAAAATAGAAAGGCCCTTTCGAATTCATCCATTTGGAGAGCCAGGGACCAAGGGAGGAGGGTTCGACGGTAGATTGGACAGATTGGAGAAGATCAAAAGGGGGAGAGAGAGCGAGAGAGAGAGCGAGAGAGAGAGCGAGAGAGAGAGGGAGAGCGAGAGCAAAAGAGAGAGAGAGAGAGAGCGAGCGAGCGCGAGTCCATCGACCAAGATAGAGCCGGCTGCATCTGTAGCCAGCTTTTTACACCTCCATCCCCTTGCGTACCTCGCTCTCTCCCCCCTTCATCTCTCTGTTTGTCTCTCTCATTCGAACTCTCCCTTCTCTTTCCCTCCCTGGTAGGCCTGCTCTGTTTAAAGACTATAAATAACCGCACAGTCCGGCCTCCAGCCACCAACACAAAGGGCCTTGACAGTTGCCACTGGTGTTCCATTTCAATGGCCTCGTCCACTGCCAAGTGCATAGGAGTTAGGAGGAACCCCAAAAAACATCATTAAAACCCAATGGCTTCCTTTGATCCCAGCTCTGACCCCATCCACCCCCATTGTGGAGTGCTAATCACGTTAACTAACACAGAGACGTGGCCCCACACGTTCCGCTAACCGTCCGTCATTAGTACGGGTCAAGCTCGTTTGGCGGACGAAGCTCGTTAAGAAGAGTATGTGTGTTTGCGCGTGTGTGAGGGAGAAGAGTGGATTGTCTGCCTGCAAACAGGAGGACAGCGTGGACACACTCGTAAACATGCAGCGTAGCACTGCAGCGATACTGATGAGCACACGAAATGGGAGAAGGAGAGACAAAGAGGGTTGGGATAGCATGCGCGTGCACACACACACACACACACACAGCCTCTGACACCCAGGCATAAGCATAAACAAACCGTTTAATTTTCTCTCTGTCCCCCCCTTTTCTCTCTCTCGGTCTCGCTCTCTCTCAGACACACACAGAAACACACACCCGTTTGAGTGTGAGGCCTGCAGAGGAGCCAAGTGAAGGAGTGGCCCTGGTGAGGGGCCAAAGGGAGGGCTGTCTACAGATTCCTAACTTAGGGGCCTTGTGCAGATCCTGGCAGCGTGGGGAGTGAAACCAGAGCCTGATTTGGCAGGAGGAGACAGACCGTATTCACTGTGTGGACGGACACACACACACACACACACACACACAGACAGACACACACACACACACACAGGTTACGTTAGCACACTGACAGACTGAGACACACATGGACACACAGTACATTTAGATACTGACAACGCCCCAAAGACACACACACGCACGCGCGCGCACACCGAGAGAGACACAAAAGGTACATTCACATACTGATAAACACACAGACCCAGACACACACACACACAGACCCAGGCACACACACACACACACACACACACAGACCCAGGCACACGCACACACACAGATCTGTCTCATAAATCTGCAGCCTCTTCGAGGGGCCGGAAACTCAAGGACAGCTCAGACACGTGGACCTGCTGGTCCCACACCACTGTCTGTGTGTGTCTCTGTGTGTGTGTTTCTGTTCATGTGTGTGTGTTTCTGTCCTTGTGTGTGTTTCTGTCTCATGTAGGTATTTGCCTGAATGAAATCGTGAAACTATCAGAGAAAGCTGGCATGGAAGGGTTTAGATGGACAGTATGCGCATTGCCAAAGACATATGCTATAGACTGGGTCCTACATTTGTGTGTTTGTATGAGTCTGTATTTTATGATACCTGGGCGACTGTTGGTGTGGGTTGCTTTGCTGTGTCAGTGGAAAACTTCGCCTCTTTGCATACAGAATCACTTGGGTGAGAAATATTTGCATATCTCATGTGGTCGGTATGCATTTTTGCCTGTGTGTTTGTGTGAAGGCAGGGCCATATGTTTGCGTGCTTCTCTAAAAAGGGGTTTGTATTAGTATTCATTCCTCTCGCTCTTTTCATCTCTCCCTCCCGATATCTCCCTGTCTCTCTCTCTCTTTCTCTTTTTCCTACCCTGGGAAGGGAGGGGGAGGGGAGAGGAGCAGTGGAGCGTGAATTATGGATTTGGAAGGATTTCCCCATTGCTGCAGGAGTGTGTGTATAAACTAAGAGAAAGGGAGAGAGAGACAGAGAGAGAGAGAGTGGTGAAGGTGGAAAGGGGAGAAGTTTTCACAGCCCCCCCCCAACCCAAACAAAAACAGTGGATGAAGAGGGAAAAGCTACAGCCTGGGGGAGAGAGAGAGGGGGAGAGAAGGGGAGAGAGCGAGGGAGAGAGGGAGAGAGGGACAGAGAGGGTGAAAAAGGAGAGGGTGGGGGTAGGCATAGCTGACCAATTCCACACCTCTTTTTCCACTGCTTTGACTTTCTCTCCCTTCCCTTGTCCGACGGTGTGAAAACAACCTGCGTCAGGTGGTAAATGTTTAACCAAGCGTGGCAGAGGGCCTTAAAACACTGATATCTGCTGGAGAGGGCTGTAAAGACTGAGAGAGACTGCTGATGACATCCACTGGCTTTAAAAACACACACACACATTTGGTGCTGGTGTTGACAACTGTTTATAAACTTACACAACACATCTGTATGTTGTTCCCACTCTCAGATGAGCTTTACGCTCGAGTCCAAAACATGGCTCTCTAGTTCTGTCCTTTTCTTGCATCTTCTTCTCCACTTTGTGTCCTCTTCTCCCTACCTCCCCTCCTCCCCTTTCCTCTCATGTCATCTCCTTCCCTCCTTCTCTCCTCTCCTCTCCCATCCCAGTCCCTCCCCCTCTCCCACAGTCCCGCTCAAGGCCTCACTATACATCAGGGTGTCACCACTGCTACATCCCAGCATGCCTTGCTCCCCCGCTGGCAGCTAGCTCCCGAGACACCCCCCCCACCCACCCACTCTCTCTCTCTCTCTCTCACACACACACACACACACACACACACAGGCTGTAATGTCATTAACAAGAGGCTCGAGGAGCAGCTGTGTGGTTAGGCTTAAAACGACCACACATTTAAATAACCTCACTAAAGCTATTCCTGTGCCTGTATAACATGAGTCAGTGTTGATGAGGACAATGATGAGGATGTATTTATTTTATGACATATGGATTGCAGCTCAGTGGTTACAGAGTTATACAACTAAACAGGTTGGATTTGAACATGAGCAGACCAGGAACCACTCCCCAAAGGGCTCAATGCAGCTCTCACTAATCGAAAAATGACAGGCACATAATTATACACCGGATCAACGAAGTGACTAATGAACATATTATGACACAGAACTAAACACAATAGTGAGTTACACTGTAAATATTGTGTTATATTTTACGTACGTTCTCTATATCAATTACTTGTGCTGGTTTTTATTATCTGTGTGTGGAAAGGATTTAGTTTATGCCCAGTCGTGGTGGCCATTTTACATCTTTCTGCTTTCTGTGGTCGTGTAAAAAAACTGCCATCCAGTGAACTTTTCCAAATCTATCCCTTCGCTCTTTAATACGTGGAAAAGCTTGAGTGTGGCCATCCAACGCAGTCACACCAATAAGGGCTGTGCAGTAACAAGTGCACACACACTTGTAATGTTTGTTGAGCTAACAAAACTCTATGGCCAGTGCGTGTCTGTCTGTGAATTTCCCAGATATGCAGACGCGCACACACACACACCTACAGACACACACACCTAAACACACACACACACACACAGCTAAAGACACACACACCTACAGACACACACAGCTACCTACGCATTCCCAGACGACGCGCGGAGTAATGGAACAAACAGTGCATCAGATGGTTCTTCCCAGGTGCCACCCAGGGGAGCATCTGAGTCACTCTTCCTTAAGCTTCTCCCATCGCCTAGAGACGGACAACTGCCCTCCCATTTAGCCGCCTGGGTGGCTGCTGATGACAGCGATCTCCACAGACAGGACTCGGACTCTGAATGTGACTTCATGGAGGCTTAACGTTACTTTGGAAAAAGTGAGTCGCTTGCACCACAATCAGACTCGTTGCTCCACGAAAGAACGGCGAGAATGCGTTTATATGCAACTAGAAAATAACAGTTGATAAAAAAAACGAAACGTCCCAACGTTATGCGGCTGGTTTTGAATGTATGGAACGCATCTTCTGGAGAACAGCCAGTCATGAGACAGTGACTCCAGACAGAATGATATGACTAGACGCCAGTCTGAACCATTCTGATTGGAGAGATCCAGCAAGCGCTTCATATTGTGGGAGCCTTTGCTTGGATGAGGTTTTCCAGCGTAGCATGTGTCTGTGTCTGTGTGTGTCTGTGTGTCTGTGTGTGTGTGTGTCTGTGTGTGTGTGTGTCTGTGTGTGTGTAGCAGTGAGCAGTAATCACAGTCCCTCAGATACACTTCAGACTCAGCCAGACGTGACATCCCTTGCCCGCAGAGAGAAGTGTGTGTGTGTGTGTGTGTGTGTGTGTGTGTATGACAGGAGATTTGGTTTGAGTGGATTTCAGCTCCATGCATTGGAGGTATATTACAGACTCCCGGTGAAACACATTGAACCTCGCTCTCAGACAAACATTGGACAGGTGTGTGTGTGATTTAAGAGTGCATATCTGAGTGGTTCAGTTACACAGTATGAGTGCTGTCATCCAGCACCTTGCCAGAAAATGTCTCTCTCGTTTCGTCTCTCCAGTCTCTCCTCTCTCTCTCTTTCCTTCTCGTTTTTCTGAGCAGGTCTCTCTTCCCTTTCCCTATCCTCCCTGGTTTGTCATTGACCCGTCTACCTCCTCATTCTCATCATCCCATACCAGATCTTCATCCATGGTTTGTTAGCAGACACTTGTTGCGCAACGCCCTGACCACATATGGTGGTGTGAAGGAGTTCGACGAGGCTGATTTGTGGAGCTGTTGGACTGGTGGTAGCACACACTGTGAGAGCAGAGAGCCCTCGTACTGTAACATGGAAAGAAGGCAGAGTTCTCTGACCTAACTGTGTGGAAATGGTGCACTGGGCAGTGCAACACACACTCACGGACACGCACACACACAGGCACACACTGTTTTGAAGTTCAAATAAATCAAAGAGCTCAGTGGAACCATTCACTGAAACACTGGGGAGCTACAGCAACTTGTCTTTCACAAATCCCCCCGTTCCCCCCTTCCGTCCGTCCGTCCGTCCCTGCCGGAGTGAGTCAGAGTAGGGGTGAGTCACTCTCTGTCTAGAGCAACAGGCGACACACACACAAACACTTAAGTACCTGTTTGTAGAGCCTGACAGTGCCTCCAGCGCACATTATTACGTCAGCAAGGGAAAAGGGAACCATATGCGCGCACGCACGTACGCGCCTACGCGCACACCTATCCACACGCACACACACACACGCGCGCGTGCACACACACACACACACACAGACGCGCGCGCGCACACACACACACACACACTTTCTCTACGCGGTTTTCCTTCCTGTTATTGGAACCAGGTTCCTTCTTTCAGACGAAGGAAACCTTGTTTTGGTTCTCCTTCCCCCTCTACCCTCCCTCCCTCTCTCTGGGGTTATGGGCCGTTAATTAAAGTCAAGATTCTGAGAAGAGCCGAGAAGAGCTGAGCTGAGGAGGAGGAAAACAGAGAAGCGCAGAATGGAGGAGAGGAAGAGAATACAGGAGTCATATAAGAGAACAACTGTTAATCCCTGGGGGGGGGGGGCTGGGGGGAAAGAAAGGAGATCCGAGGACAGGAGGAGAGAACGGAGGGGAGGAAAGCAGGAGAGGAGGGAAAGAGAAGACGAGTCCAGCTGCATGCGAAGCCCACAGTTCAACGGAGTAACTCACGCGCTGAGCCACAGCAACCTCAGAGTAAACCACCGGGCCACTGGATGAAACGACCTCAGCATTGCTGACAGATGGAAAAGGTTTGAGAAATTGCACAATGCACCACAATGGGTCATGGAGTAATGCAGGGCGGTTCAACTTGCCAACCGCAAACGGTCAACCATAATTCTGTCGGTGAAAAAGAATAACAATGTGATAAAGAACACACGCAAACACGGAGAAACAGAAGCGTGCGGACACCGGACAGAACCATGATCCGGAACCATGTTCCGTTCGTTGGAAGTTGGACACATGCTGCTTAGCATTTTCAATGCAGACATCCTGAACTGATCTTATCTCCTGAATAAAAAGCGAGTCACTTCTCCTGTAGGCCCGGGTCAAGCCTGGACCCATCGGACTCAAGTAGGCCATCTTGTTGCCAATGTGCTTCCTTTATCGCCATTGTTTCCCCTAGTCCCAATTTGAACTGGTGTCAGGCTTTTGCAGCACCATTGTAAGACAGAAGATGGCTCGCTCTCGTACTTACACCTCATTCTGCCTCTCGAATGCTGTGATTACATAGTAGAATCCTCTGAGTGAGAGGTTAGTCTCTCTCTCTCTCTCTGTGTGCGTGTTGCTATTAGCTCTTCACTCTGCTCAAGTGCACAGGGCTGCTCTCCTCTCATTTGGAAATGGAGAGAAAGAGGGCGAGAGACAGAGCGAGTGATCCTCAGAGAGAGAGAGAGAGAGAGAGAGAGAGAGAGAGAGAGAGAGAGAGAGAGCAAGAGAGAGAGAGAGATGCATGGAGAGAGAAAGAGAGAGGCTTTCACATGCAAATCCCTTCTTTATCTGGCTGCTCTAATAGCCAGCCATGGCAACAGGGATATGGGCCTTAATGAGGCAAACACACAGGTTAGCAGCTCTGAGCTCTGTCAATGGGCATGCTTGACATGCTCAGCTGCACCAACAAACACGCATGATTGTGCACACGTACACACATGCACACAAAGAGGCTCAAAGGACACATAGTATGGACAGATTCGGAGACATACTGTATACACTCACAAGCGCAATTTACACAAAATACACAAACACACACCTAGTCCATTCCTGCTGCCAAGTTCCACAAATTCCTCATGCATATAAAAGCAGTTGCACAGATGAGATGCGTGTTATCCTTGGGAGAGATCACACAGGTATCAGTGAGATAATGACATGGGAATAAAACACAGCGAGCTGTCATATAACAGAAGGTAAGCAGAGAAGCTGGGCAGATCCAGTTACCTCCCTAGATTAGACACACAGACACACACACATCAGCTGACACACAGCCCAGGCTTTCTCTCCTGGTCTCTGTTTCCTCTCTCCGTCTGTTTATTCTATCTATCTCTCTCTCTCTCTTTCTCGCTCACTCCCTCCCTCCCTTGTTCTCTCCCTCTCTTTCTCCCTGTCCCCCATGGCATTTTCTCCATCTGTGTCTCTTCTCTCCATCTCTGTTTCTTGTGCTGTCCCTTCTCTCTAGTTTTCCTCTTCTCTTTCTCCCACTGCCTCTTGCTCTCCCTACAATCTTTCACCGCCTCTGTATTTCGATGTGACACTGCTGTTCTAGCGTGGCTGATATGGATTTATGGCAGTATTAAAGCCATTAGCCTAACACGTGTTAGAGCAGCGCCGCACCAGCAAGGTGGACGGTCACGTTTGACTGAGGACGGCACACACACACACACACGTGCACACACACCTGCACACACACGCGCGCACACACACACAGACACACACACACACGGAAGGAGGAAGGGAGAAAGAAAGGGATAAACTGTGTCTAATAAAACATGCATTCCTGGAATATAGTTTCGGACAGTTGTGAAAAGCAAACAACTGATGAACTAACACAAACATGGTGTTCCACAAGGCTCTGTTTTGGCAGCACTTATGTTTCCCGAAACGTCTCACCTTGCTTGGCCATGGGCAGGTTCCTGTCTGTGGTACAGCTTAAAGAACTGTTCCACTATTAAGATTCACCGAAACCACAAACAATAACATCATATTTAAAAGTGTCTCTCTGTATGCTTGAAATGTACACAGGAACATCCGTAATGGCCTGCGTGTGTATTTCTGTATACACACATATGTATGTACACATACAACCATAGGCTATCATTACCAAGATAAATTGTCTTCATTTATCTCATAAATGTATCTTCATTTTGCCATATCTCTACTTCCTGTCTGAAATGAGATGAGCCTTAACTGGACTAAACCCTCGGAGAACACTGATGTCCTCATCCTGACCACAGCTTGTCTCCGGGCCAACCCCAGAGTACATAGTTTAAGGTGGTGGGGAGAGAGGTCTACAGTAAGGTGGTGCCTCTACCTCGCCCCCACTCTCTCTCAACACCCCCCCACACTCTCTCTCTCTCTCTCTCTCTCTCTCTCTCTCTCTCTCTCTCTCTCTCTCTCTCCTCGTCTCTCTCTCATCTCTCTCCCTGCACACCCACCCACCCCCCCCACATACACACACACACAAACACACACACACATACTGTCTCTCTGTCTTACACTCTCTCTGCCCCCCCTTCCTCGCTCTCTCCCTGTGCGTGGGGATGCATCGGCGGAATCGTTTAATTCATACCGTAAACGTGACAGGGTTAATGAGTGGCAAAGAGAGCCTGGGGAATGGAAATGGGGAGGAGGATATGTGTGTGTGTGTATGTGTGTGTCTGTGTGTGTGTCGGGGCAACATTATAGGCTGGGGGCAGAATTCTGTACCCCGCAGTCCTAAGTAATGCTCTTAAATAATGTGTCTGGTTGCTATGGATTCCCAGGCCACTGGAAATGGGCCTAATAGTCCCATCACCACCATGTTGAAATCATCTCTCTATGGTTTGTGAGTGTGTGTGCCTTGACAGAGATATGCGTGTTTGTGTCACTGAGTCCATGCTTGTAAGAACAGAATTGTGTGTGTGCGTGTGTAAGTAGAGGTGGCCTGGATATATCAGGTTTGGGAGGAGACAGATGGCATAGCCTGGGTGTACTATTTGTTTGTTATAGCTTTCAGTTCTAATTACCGACACACACACACACACATTCATATATTCAGCGCACAGATCCACACACACACACACACACACACACAGATCCTATTCCACACACAAACCTGTCATTCGTTTCATGGACTGGTAGTATTTCTGATCTACCAGACCCAAATGTGAAAAAGAGAGAGAAAGACGAAGAGGGAAGAAAGATGGAGGCGGACGAGGTGGACAAAAGCAAAAGGTAGAGCGGAGGAGAGAAAAATGAGAGGGGAGTAAATTGGCTGGGTGGAGTGACGGAAGACGAAGAGAGAGGAGAGCGAGGGGCGATGGTGATGGATGAGTAAAGAGGGGGGGCGCGTGATGGAGAGAGGGGGTAGAAGAGGGGAAAGACGATGTGATTTGTAGGGCGGAAACGTAGGAGTCACCGCTGCCCTTTCTCTCTCTCTCTCTCTCTCTCTCTCTCACTCTCTCCATCTCTCTCCTCCCCCCATTAATGCATTGTGCTGCCTGGTAACACAGGTACTTATTGTCTGCGAGGCGTGCAGTTTACACTGCCCTTTGCCCCAGACAATTAAATCTGCCATCAACACTAGGCTGCTTTTAAATGGCGAGAAAAACGTGTGTGCGCACGTGCGCGCGTGCGCTTCTGTGGGCATGTGCCATTTTCTGTCACTGTGCATTGTTCTTCTGATAAGGTGAGTCCACAGCATACTACCATACCAGTTAGCTGCCATCAACCGAGGAGGAATCTATTTCTTTTTATGTATTAAAATGTGTATCAAAATATGATTTCCTGTACTGACGGTGGAACCTCCGAAAAATGGAGGCGGTGGAAAAGGAGGAAGAGGAGCACAATAGCAACTCTCCCTCCTCTATTTGCTGCGAGACTACTGACATCTAGAAAAACAAAGGCCCTCACTAACACACACACACACACACACACCCACGCACCCTCCCCCTTCTCCCGTCACCTCTCCGTCCCAGGGGATGCTATCAGGACATAGAAAGGTCAAAGGTTGGGAAGAACCTCGGTAACCAGACACACAGATATAGACACATTTGTACACACACACACACACACACATCCAGCACACACACACCAGCACGCACACACCAGCACGCACACACCAGCACGCACGCTCAGAATGTAACTGTCTGTTGTTAATATCGGTCAGCGATTTATTTGTGCTGATCAATCAAAACAAGCCCCCCCCCCACCTCCCCCTCCACACACGCATGTATGTTGTGGTGACAGCCGTCTCATCAATAAGTCAATGTGACCTTTGTAACACAGACCTCAGCCTACTAGTTGGCTGACGATGATTAGGTGAAGAAATTTGCTCTCTGAACCTATCATCGTATTATTATAGAATTAAAAGCCATTTAATTGTGCTTGAATTTCACTGTTAGGTGAGGATATAAACAATTCAGGAAGTAGAATTGGATTTCCACGCTGTCTAAAACCGTGATGAGAAGACAACAGTTTTTAAATCCCTCATTATCAGAGAGCGGGCCACAAGAGTTGAAGTCATGAGGGTTCAAGTTCGCAATAAAAAGCGTGGAAGCCCCCTTTAATGGTGAAAATCCCTTTCACGCCAATCCCTGACCCTCTTGCACAGAGGGGATTTGGAGTGGACGAATCAGGGAACGACTGGCCAGTGTGTAAGCTCCTCGTCCCACATGCATTATCCCAGCAGAAGACTACCTCTGCCAAATATGACTCCCCCCCCCCCCCCACACACACACTTCTCCTCCCCCTCTTCTCCTCTTCCCCAAACCATTTTCCCAAACCAATTCCAGACTGCTGGTACTTAGTAGCAATAGGGAGGAAAGCTAAGGTGGGCTTTGGGAATTGCCTTGTCTTTTTTAGAAGCTATGCTCCTGTTATTTGTGCTTGTATTGTGTTTTCACATGTGCCCTTTCGTATCGCTTCGATTCATACATGTCCATGTACTCCATGTAGCCTACTCTTTTATATTCATAGTCACAGGAAGAAAAAAAAATCCCTGACTTAACAAATTAATCATATAATGTTACTTTACGATCCATACTTGACGATGTAGCTGTTATCCTCTCGAACATGTTTGAAATTATGATTTAGCCAATTTTAGGTGAACAAAGACCGTTCTATATATAAAAACCAATTATCTTCCTGTTCTGGTCTGGTGCATATCATTGTCTAACTTGTTTTCCTATAGAGCTGCAGTATTTCGAGGGTAACAGGTCTCCACCCCTCTCCACAATCTCCTTAAATAACACACATCATTAAGCTGTGTGGCTAACGAGCTGATTAGGCCTACTGTGACAGCGTAACCAATAAAACGCAGAGCGATAGCCTAGCATTGCAAGACTAACCCTTTCTGAAAAGTCTTCAGCACAGTGGTTTAAATGAAACGGCTAATGAAAGCTAGCGTGTGGCGTGCCTGTCTGCCTGTTTTAATTGCCCATTCTAAAGGCTATTATGGCTAATTCGCAAAAGATGTATTGCTTTAATTAGCCAACTCTAACACGCGGATTTGTGAAATAGAAATGTTAGCATGTACCGTTAGCACAGGCCAGTCATTGGTTAATAATCAGTGCAGCTAGACTGGGGTGTTGCCCTGTTGAGGACATGGTGGCTCAGAGGCAGGATGTGTGTATGTGTGAGAGAGAGAGAGAGAGAGAGAGAGAGAGAGAGAGAGAGAGAGGGAGAGATAGTGTGTGTGAGGGAGAGAGAGTGTGTGTGTGTGTATGAGAGTGTGTGTGTTTCAGTGGAAAGGGCAGGAGGCCTTCACAGTAGAGAGGTCTGCCACTGCTATTTTTAGGGCCAGTTGATTGCGTATTTATTCTCCAGAGGGGGACAGACTCAGAATAGGGTGAGTGTGTGTGCGCGTGCGTACGGGCGCCTGTGTGTGTGCGGTGTGAAGAGGCGCAGGTTATTAGGAAGACTCTCTTTGGGAGGAACAGCTGTCAGTCAGTGTGAATAAAATGGCTAATTTCCTTTGGGGAAGCCACAGTATTGTGCTTCCTGCCTGACTGCTTTTAAGACGGGGCCGGAGAGAGAGAGAGAGAGAGAGAGAGAGAGAGAGAGCACAGAAAACTGGAAAAACATGACACATTTTTATGACTAATAATCAGATGAGGGATCTAATCGCACGGTAAAGTAAAACACTCACTGATTTAAAAACATGATTAGATGAGAACTGGAAATAAATACACTGGAGCATTCTGGAGATTGTTGTCAAGGAGAGAACAGATTAATAAGAGGGCGGACATGGTCCATAATGCTGACTATCTTTCTACTTTTGACAGGTATGTGGGAAATACCAGGGCTTGTGCGTAACGCTATAATTAGATGAATTCCTGGCAGGCCGTTTGTGTTGGGTAGGCTGGGTGACATGATGTCTAGATGATATGCTACTGGTCTTGGTCAAAGAGGAGGGCTGAGCTAAAGCCTGTTTACAGGTTAAATATTTATGCACACCCAAATCACCTGCACCTTCGCACATTGCACCCGTGAGGGCAAACACAGGGTTGCGTTGCTCAGCTTGCTCAGGGGAGCATGGAGCTAAGATTCCAGGTTTGATGTGTTTGCGTGTCCGTGCGTTTATCTATATCTCCGTCTATCTATATCTCTCTCTATTTATCTCTGTCTATTTCTCTCGCTCTCTGCCGTATCTTTATGTCTCTGTCTCTCTCTGAGGCAACTCAAAAGCCAAAAGGCGTTTCTGACGGACACAAAGACTTGCCGACCACCGCAGGATTGTTTGGCTGCTGTCAACATTTACCTTTAACCCCATCCTTGCCACGCAACTGGGAACAACACAAGACCACGCGCGTGTGTGCGTGCGTGCGTGCGTGCGCGGTGTATGCCTAATCAATCGCTTTGAATTAGAATACTAAATAGAATACTTGGTCATTAAACTATTTAAAATGTGTGTGTTGTCTTTAGTGGGGTTTTTTTAAACACGATCAAGCCACTTTTCAGAAGGACAAAAGAAATGTGTTCACCGCTCCAAAATGCTTTCACTGCCTTTTGCGCACAACATAGCTCATATCTGTCACTAGCACACTACACACACAAGTTTGGCTTAGATATCAATACGAGTTCCACAGGGTTCTGATGATTATATCTGATATGATTGTGGTCACCAGAATTGCCTCATCATGGCTCTCCCATCATACACCATGATTTGGTATCGCCATGACGTTTATGAAGGGGTACGGCATGTTGGACGGGTGATGCACATGCCACCCCCTCACCGTCCATCCTCTTTGCAGTCATCCAGCAATAGCCTGTTGTCCCCACAAATAGTTCCAGAGTTACAAATACCTCACATTAGGGGAATTACATCTTCATGTGCCTTTCAAAAATCGTCTGTCTCCGGATACAATGGCGCGGCAGGCATTTGCTTCCTTTGCGATTAGACACGCTGTAATTCTTCCTTTTTTCCTCTGTCCCCTGCCTTGAGGGTTCATCACGGCTAAAAAGGGATTGTGTACAGGCTCCGAGAAGGCAGTGTGTGTGTGTGTGTGCGTGTGTGTAAGGGGGGGCGGGAGACAAACAAAAAAGAGAAAAGAAACAAAACAATAAGTAGGCGAGGCAGAAAAATGCTATCTAACTGTAAGAATCTATGTGCAAAACCCCTGAGGACCTGCTTATGTGAGATACCAGAGTACGTTGATTACAGTTTGCGCTTTTGTGGTGTGTAAAATGCAGGCTGTTGTACTGGTTGGTTAGGGAAGCAGCCAAGAGATGGCTGCAAACATCAGAAATGTTTGTGAGCGAAAACTCTGCTTAAAATAAACTGTAATTTCACAAGGTGTAGAGGGTTGTTGTGAGAGCTCACAGACTCCAGCGTGCACACACACAAACACACACACACACTCTGACAAACATGCGCACTCACTCACACAAACACACACACACTCTCACAAACATGCGCACTCACTCACACACACGCGCGCGCACTCACACACACACCGAGAAGGGATTCTCACCCCATGTGTCAGCGTGAAAGGACCTGCTGCCCTTTAAATACAATTTCCTGAAACAAGACACACGGATGGAAATGCCCTTGTTTTTTTCCACAGCACCGGTAGGGCCTGCCCATTACAGCATGGAGGGCTTTGTCAAAGCCTGGGTCTGGATCCCAGCAGGCTCTCTGGCACACACCACCATCCAGCCTGGCTTTACTGTTTTGGGGGGAAGGGTGGGAGAGATTTAGAGAGAAAGATGGATGGATGGGAAAAGAGAGAGGGATGGAAGGAGAGTGGGGATACGGGAAAAGAGGGGAGTGGAACGGGATGGAGGAAAGGAGAAAGGGAGAATGGGGTGAGGAGGGGAGACAGATGCCTGTGGAGAAAGAGGATTGAAGATGGATGAAGGGAATGAAGGGAGAGAGATGCACTAGAAAAGTGATGACACAAAAAGGTTTTTGATCATTGAGTGAGAAAGAAAGAAAGGAAGAAAGAGAGGGAGAGGGATGGATAGAGAGAGGGAAGGAGGAAGGGAGAGAGAGAGAGAGAGAGAGAGAGAGAGCAGATTGACTGGGTAGGGGTGGACAGCAGCCTCTGCATGGATTCATATCCCTCAACAGCTGGCTAGAACTGGCACCAGGCCTACAGACATGGCTTCACATACCCTGGCTGTGCATGGCACTATCTGGGGCATGCCAGGAGAACTGGCTGGTGTGTGTGTGTCTTGTGTCTTGATAGGGGGGTCTCCCCTTCCCCTCTGAGGGGGGTGAGTGTGCCCAGACTCCCCCTGCTGTTTCTGCATGATCCATCACCATGGATAGAGAAATAACACACACACACACACACACACACACACACGCCATGCAATGCATTGTCTCACAATAAAAACTTCTAGGAAGTTTCAAAATATAAGTGTGATCATAAAACGTTGTTATCGCTCTGATTTATACCATAACAAGAACAGGCTCATGTTAAATTCAAACCACGCACAGCTTTTGTTTTGATCAAAACGCATTTTTACCACTGCAACTCTCTGTAGCAGAAATATTAACTGCAAACAAGCCCACCTAAAGCTATAAAGTGCTTGCCTGAGCCAAATGACCCCGAGCAAGATTTAAAACAAAGGCCTAAACAAACATAAAGTTATTACTTCTCATTTGACAGAGTAAGCAAAGTCGGCATCGGGCATTTTAATAATGTTACAGTTAGTGAGGAGAACTTTGACTACATGTAAACTCGCATGGAGAGATCACCTGTTTAGCCGCGTGGCACCGGTTCCTCTCTGGTTTGACGGGGATACAAACACCATCTGTCACCTGCGCTTTGCTTGGAAAGCCGGTTAACCGCAGCATAATCTGCATTTCCGAGTCCGCTGAAAGTTTATAGCGACAACGAAAATTACAATTTGATTGGACAATTACAAACTGAGAAATATTTACAATGGTATTTACACATTTTCAAAGTTACCCTGTCATTTCTAACATACCTTGAAATCTCGTTACAAAATCTCACTATTGAAGATGCAAAATTCACGAATGATTGCGATCTTGCAGGTAGTTTCTGGATAGGCCTATTTTAAATGTAATTTAGCTTTGTCGCTGCCATGGGTTTAATTCCATCCCCTAATGCGGTAGAAAATTGTTAGCAGCTGTGCCGAATGTGTCAAGTTAAGTTTAGGGTTTGGGTCAGTTAGGCTAACTCGTCAAATAAATATTCTACAGCTACACATTCTCACGTTGCCCGAAATAGAAGGCATATGGACAAAGACATACCGATAGGCCTTCTAGCCCGTGTAGGGGGACTTGGCACGATCTACATTTATTAGACTTGGCCAAAAAAGATAGAAGCCGATTCGTTTCGATTTAGGCTAAATCTAATTAACAGCCTTCGAAATGAGATATCTATGGAAAATTCAACTCAAAGGAGTGCGGCGACTAGGAGTTTCCAGGTCAGGGTGACTATGCATGTGACAAAGAGGAGTCTGCTGTGGTGCGTTTCAGTAGCGTCAGGTGTGATGGGGAAGGTTGGTCACGTTCCACCCGCTGTAAACGTGACTGTGATTTGGTGTTAAATATGCCACCAACAGCATGTACACGAGCTACATAAGACTACTGGGAAATGCATATTTAATGGAAACATGGAAATATTGCCTCGATGTTTTAATGATCACGTGTCTCAGCTCGGAAATGAATAATTACGTTGGCACACAAATGTATGAATAAATCATTGAAGCGACATAGCCACGTGACATATATTACCTTATTTGGCTATACATAATTTATTTATTTAGTCTGCTGAATGTATCCGAGACTGTGTAACGGGGCAGAAAAACGGTCCGCTTCTATTTGCACACCGTATGCGACAGACCGTTTGGCAAGATTTTTCAAGCAATGCAAGATACAAATAATAAATGGCTCATTCTGCGCCAAAAACAAGAAAAATACAAAGAAACCTCTGACAATCTATCACGTTACATACTCTATTATCCATTCCTCTCTCTCTCTCTCTCTCTCTCTCTCTCTCTCTCTCTCTCTGATTTTTGAAGGGCGACATTTTGCTCACTGTTTCTGGGGTTGTGAGCTCGCGAAACTACAACCATTAAGATCGCAGTCCCTCTTTCATTCCAGGCATTATGCAGTATTGTACGGAATTTATCTCTGGTACACAGTATTTGATTTAAACGTGTGCTTTACGAAATTAATAAATAATGACAACCCTCTACGAAATAACAGTTAAACGAACCAGCTCAATTCTGTCTTTCTCCATTATTGATTTAAATATTCCTTGAGCTTGCCTACCGTAATAATGTACATACCCTTTATGTATCTAACATTCAAAGACTCTTAAGCCGAACACCTACATTAATAAACGACAAAAGTGATAGTTATTGATGGTGCTGGGTAGCAGAACATGTTTAAGGAGAACACTCACAGTCCTCTACATATTACAGGCCTGTAGCTATTTTACGTATCCATTCCAGTTGGTTTTTTATATTAGAAGGTTTAAGACGGGGTATTGACTGTTTTGGGCTAATAAAAAAGAATAAGGTGTTAGTATTGACTTTGGCTAAAATTACTGCAAGGTTTATGACCGTTTCTGGGCTGATGAAGACGGTTAATCTCGGGTTATGTTTTTATTAGTTAGTATTAATTATTATTGACGTAGTTTTTTCCACGAATACATTAATAGCGGAGTGTGACGTTTTTGAATTGTAGGAACAATACTTGTAAGGATCGTGAGTATGACCCGTCTTTGGGCCCTGGAAAAGACATAATGTAGGTATCTGATATAGAGTTGATGAGTGGCAGCTTAGCATGATAGAACACTATCTAATCTGTGTCTCCACTGCAGGGTCCAGCGACTGAAGCGGCTTCTGTTGTAATTAACACCCCATATCCTGTCCCCCCCCCCCCCCCCAGGAAACAGCGGGAGGAGAATGGCATTGTGGGTACCGACCCACCTGAGAACAGCCGCGTTTTTCAGGAGTAAAATATAAAAACGAGAAAGATTGTCTCACGTTGGCGCTGATGGCGATCTGTCAATATCTGTACTGGGAATGAGGATTAAGAAAGATTGAACTGAAACAGAGCGTGTGCGCAGGCACGTCACTGTGTGGATATTTCCTGAATAACAACACAGCGTTTGAGAAACATCATACAGTGTGACAGGCAAGGTGGAATATTTACACATGAAAGTAATGATATGCGGCACCCGAATGGGCACGCTTTCAAATGAATTCACTGGAAGCTTCAAAGATGACCTCCATATATGGACCCTGTTGGCGTGCGTGAAAGCGGCCCCATTCATGCGTGCGCGTGTGTGTATTTGAAAGGGCCCGGGTGGAAATCTATGTTTGTGAAAATGGGCGCAGGGGAGTATTCGAGAAAGATAGAGACGGAGAGATTGAGAGAGGATGGGAAAGATAGAGGAAGAGAAAGAGAAGAAGAGAGAGACAGAGAGGCCGACAAAAACAGAGGAGGATGTGCGGGGAGGAGAGTTCTTTTGTCTAGGACTGCGGCGGGCTGTTTCATTAGCACACCAGCCAGCTCCCCCTCCCTCTTGCTCCTACTCCCCCTCCCCTCCTCCAACTCCCCCAGCTCCCCTCCCTCCCCAACACCATCTCACACCACTCGTGCGCCCCCCTCCAGACAGAGAGAGGCAGAGAAAGAGCGGGAGAGAGGCAGAGAGAGAGAGGCAGAGGCAGAGGGAGAGACAGGCAGAGAGAGAGAGCAGCCTCTCCCTCCTAATGGCAGCTCTGTATTCATTATCACCTTCCCCCCTCCCTCCTCTGGCCCCCTCCCCCCTCTCCCCTCTCCCCCCTTGCCCCTTCTCTCCCCTCTCCTCTCCTGCCTGAGATGGGGGCTTCCGTAATTGATAATTAAAGAGCAATAACACAGCGGTCAATGCAATCTCGCCACAGGAGCACCAGCGACCCCCACCCCTGTATACACTTACACACAAACACACACACACACACACGGGCGCACACACGGGCACAGACACACCAATCTCAATCTCGAGAAAAAGGTTGCACTTAGGACCACACACACGTAAACACACGTGCGGGCGGACAATGTCTACCCACCCCATCTGTGCGAGCACGCAAAGACAGACGCACTGTTAAAAGAACAAAAGACAACACCCAGCTAATCTATGCACTTTATAAGAGTGAGGGCACAAACACACACGCACACACACGCACACAAACATTCACAGACACACACAGACACACACGCACACACACACATCAAACGTGCTCCGAAAAACAAAAGATGCATTGAAATGCAAAAGATTAAAATGGAGGAAAAAAAATAAATGGACGAAAAAGGACGCAGGCACATGTTAATTTACCAACACAGACAAATCAATACTGGAACATGGAAGCGTAGCCGGAGTATTGATTGTGAAAGGGGCCATTCTCTTCTTTCTTCTCTGTTCTCCGGTGCCTTTAAAAGGCTGCCCGATCCTGACCAAGCTAATTAACATCTGTTTAGTCAGCGTATTCCACAAGGAGGAACTGGCCACATCTTTACCTGGGACTAAATCCCAGGTCACTTCAGATTACTGTCTGCTACTGTAGGAGTGAACGGACTGTATACGTGCACTTCATACAAAGTGAAGGTGTTGTTCCTCCTGGGGCAATCAAAACAGATAAGCGACAATGGTGTGATCAAAGATGATGCATGTGTTTGTGCCCAGGGTTGGGAGGGGGTTGTAGGAAGTGTGTGCGAGTGTGTGTGTGTGTGTGGGGGGGGTACGCGTGCATACGTGTGTGTGTGTGTGTGTGTGTGTGTGTGTGGGGGTGTTAGAGCTTGATCAACCCATCAAGTCGAACCCCATTCTGCCATGAAGAGTGAGGGAAAGATGAGAGCAGACAAGGATTAGACAGGCTGTGTTTCTGAGTGCTCTGTCTCTCTCTCTCTCTGTCTCTCTGTCTGTCTGTCTCTCTCTATCTATCTCTCTCTCTGTCTGTCTCTCTCTATCTCTCTCTGTCTGTCTGTCTCTCTCTCTCTCTCTATGTCTCTCTCTGTGTGTCTCTCTGTCTTTGTCTGTCTGTCTGTCTGTCTGTCTGTCTCTCTTTGCCACTGTCTCTGTCTGTCTCTCTCTCAGTCTCTCTCTTTTCCTGTGCTGTACCTCTTTCTCCATTTCTCCGCTCATCTCCATTTCTCTCTCTCTCACTCTCTCTCTCGCTCTCTCTCTCTCTCTCTCTCTCTCTCTGTCTCTCACTCTCTCTCCATCCCTGCTCCCTTGCCCTCTCTTTTCCTCTCTATCTGCTCTTGAAACTCGTTTAGCGTGGATATGAGGAATCAATCTGCCGTTTGATGCGGGACGCAGGATGTAATTACAGAAGGCATAAGGAGACAGCGCTTCCACTGATTAGAGAGAGAGAGAGAGAGAGAGAGAGAGAGAGGTGGAGACAGAGAAAGGTTGAGAAAGAAAGAGAGAGGGAGAGTGAGAAAGGTTGGGAGAGAGAGGGAGGGAGGGAAAGAATGGAGACAAAGGTAGAAGTAGAAAAGGAGATGGGTGAACACAATATGAGTAAGAGATGGATTGTACTTGAGCGTGTGTGTAGGATAAAGGGCCACATGCTATAAAATAGCTGGGGTTGGCTCACCACAGAGCAACAGATAGGTAGACAAAGAGGACAGAGAGATAGAACTAGAGAGAAAGAGCTAGAGAGAGAAGGTAGAAGTGCTGGTTGTATCAGGTGTTGAAACCTGACCCACTGCATCGTGTAGTCAAGTGCAGAGTGGAGACCCCCCTCGGTGTCCTCTGCAGCGTGCTGTCGACTTCCATCGTTCCAGAGACCAATCCACAGTGGTGGCTTTCACTTTCACCCCCCAGTACAGCTGACCTAGAAACACGTCAGTCAACGTGCCACGCTCAGGCTGTCGCTGTTGCTCCATCTCGCACTCGACACACGCAGGCACGCGCACACTTCCTCACCAAGGGTCACATGTCTGGTCCGTATGGATGGTGCGCACACGCACACATACACACACTCACACGTGTACGCACACGGACACACACTCAGGTCTCTATCTGAAGTGGCCAAGCTTGTAGATGACTGAAGTCTACAGTTTTTCAGTTGTTCAATCCCAGTAGGATTCTGCATAGCCAGGTACTGTGGCCACACACAGACACAGACACACACACGTACAGACACATACACACACACGTACAGACACATGCACACAGCCCACACACACATGAACACATGAAAAAACAGACACACACACACACACACGTACAGATACATGCACACAGCCCACACACACATGAACAAATGAAAAAACAGGCATGCACACACACACAGACACACACACATGTACACACACACACACCCACACACACACATATAGACAGATGCACACTGCCCACACACACATGAACGCATGAAAAAAACACACAGACACATGCAGACAGACAGGCAGGGGGCTAGACAGACAGACAGGTACTGGAACCAGCCTGTAAGCAGAGCTGCAAGACAGACACACACACACACGTATAGAAACATGCACACAGCTCACACACACATGAACACATGAAAAAACACAAAGACACACACACCTCTGAGCTCAGCTGTGTGGAATGGGGCCACTTTGAAGAGCTTAAGAACATCCTCTCTCCCCCTCTGTCTCCCTCTTTGTCTCCCCTCAGTCTCCCCCCAGTCTCCCCCTCTACTCTTTCCCTGCGGAGCATGTGCCATGGAAACAAACACTCACCCCTCATACACACATGCACACAAGCACACGCACACTTTTCCCTCACACATAAAACCCACATCAACCCCTCGTCTGCCAATACTACAAAGCCTCAATCACCTAATCCTAGCTATATTATGTTGTACCCCCCCCCCCCACACACACACACACAAGCACACTCACACACAGTCCCACATGCACTCACAACACAACTACCCTGATCCAGCTGACTGGGAGGTGGTGAGATGTGGAGTAATGTGATAATTTGATTACAATGCATTGAATGAGTTTCTTATCACACACCATAAAGCAGGAGGGGGGGGGCAGTTGTGTTCGGTTTCTCAGGCAGGAGAGAAGCTTTGGGCGTGAACGTAAAGAGTGACCGGGAGAGAGAGATAGGAAGGCATGGGGTGGGATAGAGAGAGGAAGGGGAGAGAGTGATAGGAAGGCATGGGGAGAGATAGGGAGAGGAAGGGGAGAGAGAGATAGGAAGGCATGGGGGGGATAGGGAGAGGAAGGGGAGAGAGAGATAGGAAGGCATGGGGGGGATAGGGAGAGAGAGAATGAAGGCACAATAGAACAAGAGAGAGAAGGGACAGAAGATGTTCTATCTGAATATGTGAAAGTGTCTTTCGACTGTCTCTGTCTTTGGAGAAAAGAACAAAGAAACAAGTACACTCTCTGATCTGAGTACACACACACACACACATGCACACACACGCACGTATGCACCCACGCATGCACGCACACGCGCGCACACACACATGCACGCACGCACGTAGACACCCTTGCGCACACGCACGCACGCGCGCACACACGCATGCACACACTGTTGCACACATGCACTCTCTCTCTAGTCACTACCATGCAAACATATGCTTCAACACATCAGACTCGTGCAAGCTCTGGAGTGACACAAACATTTAAATAGTATTCAATTAGCAGGCGCTTTGATCGAAGCAGCATATAAATTGTACATGTAGAAAGTAGAGGATAAATATATCCCATTAGTACAGCATGTCAGTAGCACAGTGTAACTACATTTCTACCAGGCACAGTGAACAATAACAATATCTTAACTACAGTGCAACCGTAACATGACATTGTACTGTGCAGCAAAAACAACATGAAATCTTAAGTGCAACATAAAAAAAGGTGTGGTTGCAGTATTACAAGATACAAATATGATACCTGCTACCATAGCTTTCAGGCTACCTAAACCAGCACTTAAGTGCTCCTAAGCAGCAAAGGGTAGCTGGGACAACCTTTGATTCCAGCCCCAGGGCCATTGTTCCTCAGCATGGCTTCCAATTTAGCCCCAGGCTTTTTGGGCCTTGTCAGTCAATTCTTGAGGTCACTCAGCTTTCTGTATTTCGCAGGTAATCTCTTTGAGTGACATAATAGACCTGGCAACTGGGAGCTTTCTTGATAATCGAGGTCACTTAGAGAGAGAGAGAGAGCGAGAGCGAGAGAGAGAGAGAGAGAGAATGAAAGAGAGAGGGAGAGAAAGAAAGAAAGAGAGAGAGAGAGAGTGAGACGGCGAGAGAGGATGAGAGTGACATAGGGGCTTACCATTCCTAATGTTACATTTTTGCCAGAAATAGAGGATATTCACCCCCTCGGCTACCCCAACCCCTTCCTATCCTCCTCCCCAGAGTGGCTCTCCCACAGCCACTGAGGGGCATGGATTTGGAGGGGGCTGGTGTCAGTTGATTGGTTGGTTAGTTGTTGGGTATAAATTGATTTCATCTTGTTGGGCAGGGGAGAGAGAAAGAGAGGGAGGGCATTATGAAAGATCTCGAACTCTCCACAAATCCTCTTTTCTTTCTCTCTCATTTTCGTCTTTTTAATGGAGAAAAACGGGGAAGTAATTAACTGCTACTTAAATTCCAGATGGATTTTCTAGGGGGGGGTGGCATGGGTTGAGGGTTGGCGTGTGCGCGTGTGAGTGCGTGCGTGTGAGTGCGTACATGAGTGTGTGTGAGCGTGTGTGTGTTTGTGTGCGTGAGTTAGTGTGTGTGACTGTGTGCGAGTGTTGGGTGGTGTAGTCATTCTCTACTGCCAAAGCCAATGTCACCACTGAGGGCGAAAAAATGTTAAATGTCATTTTCTCAAAGCAAATACTGAGCGTCTTTCATCCGTTAATAATAATGAAATAATGATGAATGGAATATTCCAAACCTAAATAATGGATCCAAAATCGCATTCATATATTCTGTCCTTGATGGCAGCCCTCATATCAAATGCCTCACATTCTCACCGCCTACAAACGACACGCTCACTCAGACTACAACCTCCATAATGCATCACCGAAACCCCCCGTTTCCTGTTTACATACTACAGGACGCTCAGGGTGCAGCTCTCTCAGATACACTTGTCAACGCTGCCTCACATCTCCTCCATTGAACCTGTGTCATGCGCCTGGGCCGGCAGATCAGGTGTCCGTGGTGTCGGGAGGAAATCAAACAGCACAAAGGGCCCCCCTGCTGGGGGCGGGGCCAGGCTGCCCGGAGAGAAACACATTCATTTCCTTTTTCCTGCTAATCCTCAATCCCCCTGTGATTCCTATAGAGGCCTAATGAATACAACATGAAATCGGATTCGGACCTCACCCGCAGCCTCGGTTAGGGGCTGGCTGGGGTATGACGGCTGGCTGGGGTACAACACATACAAACAGACGCGCGCACGTCCAAGACACACACACACACACACTTACATGTACTAGACACACACACACACACACACACATGCATGAGACATCCACTTCTCTCTTTTTCATTCAGCTGTGGGTTAGGAATTTGTGCTGTAGTGTATTTTCACACGCAGCGTAGGGGGAAATACATACACACATACACATACACACACACACACACACACACATACACACACACAGTAGAGTTAGTATATCTCACAGGAGAAGTTCCCTCACCGTGCAGAATCCACTCTGAAGAGATCGGGGGTTAGATAAGTGGCATTATGAAAGAGTGGGATTACCAAACTGCCATGACCTGCTTACCAAACAGGTGACCCTCTCTCCCTCTCCCTCTCTGTGTTTCTTTTCATTTCCAAGCTACACTTTTCATGCTTCACTAGATGTTGACAGTTTGACAGACAGGAAATGCAGGGGAGAGAGAGTGGGGAGGACACGCAGGAAATGACCCGGGCTTTAATCAACCGGTGAGCCACTGGGGCGCACTGGGCGTGTGTGTCTGTGTGTCTACTTGCGTAATCAGCCCATCCTAACACGCATGGCTAAGTTACCTCTGTCAAACATTACGGGTTAGCTGTTGTTACTGCACGCGCTCGCGATGTTAATGGGATTATGATGGATGCTCTTGAATATAATGCGTTCATTTAGCAGATGCTGGAATCTAAAGCAACATATTTAGGAGTATTTGTAACTGGGACCTCCTGATCTGGAGTCGAATGCACCACTGCTGAGCTGTGCACACCCGCATGGAGATGTCACACAAGAGATTGTGTGCGATCACCCAGTCTAAAGAGGTTGTGTATCTGAAAAGGTCGCTCAAAGCCAAGACCACGAGGGGTGTTTTTTTTAACACATTTATCTATAACAAGGTAACAGCACCAATAGACGGCAGTTCAATGATATCATGCTATTAGAGAAAATCGTTGGCGCGAAAAAGGCAAGAGCCTTGATTCTATAAGGGTCCAGGCTGACATCTCTACTGCTGGCTGTCGACCTCCAAGGCTGTAATCAGTGTCTATCATGGGCGTCTGGACCCCAGCGCTCTGCTGGCCGTGCTGAGCTCGATAGAAACACACACCATCACCCTGAGGTAGACCGGAGACGGATCGAAGTGAGGTGAGGCCGGCCACACACACACACATGCGCGTGCGCATACATGCGCATACGCACGCGGGTATTCACCCGATTGGATGGTGAAAATGAGCCAAATGTGATCCAAACGTTCGGCGAGTGGCGGCGGTGTTGTCGAAAGCATGGATTGTGTCTGGTGTAAAAAGCCTTGTTAATGCTCTCAGGGGTGGATTGGTGTGTGTGTGTGTGTGTGTGTAGTACATTCACATGACCAACTGCAGTTGAATGACAGATAATGACATACTCTCTCTCTCTCTCTCTGTCTCTCTCTGTCTCTCTCTGTCTCTCTCTGTCTCTCTCTCTCTCTATCCCGCTTTCTCTCTTTCCCCCTTATTCTGGCCTCAATCGATACCCCTCACTCAGGGTTTTAATTAGGTAATCAGTGGAACATGGGCTTTTAAGCGGGGCGAGGACGTAAGCTAAAACCTGACGTCAATACCAATTAAAATGGCCATCTCAGCCAGGACTGCGGAGCGGACCATCCACGCCCAGCCTTGGTCTTTTATGACACCAGCCGTAAGGCTGTAATGAAACTCCACGAATAGATACTGTAATGGTGAAGAGGGATGCGAGGGAGGGGGAGGGGGCGTAAGGGCGAGAGGTGGGGAGGAAGGGATGAGAGGCGCTTAGAGGAGGAGAGGGTAGGGGGGATGTACATCGTGGTCAGAATGGCCAAGGAATTAGTGTTAACACCGCCCCCCCTTGACACACACACACACACACATACACACACCGGCCCCCTTGCGAGGTGTAGGAAGGGTAGATGATATGGGGAACCAGCCTTTCCTGCTCTCTGCACCCCTCCTCTCCCTCTTTGCAACCCCCCCCCCCGCTGCCTCTCTGCACCCCCTCCCTGCTTTCTGCACCCCTCCCTGCTTTCTGCACCCCTCCCTGCTTTCTGCACCCCCTCCCTGCTTTCTGCACCCCCTCCCTGCTTTCTGCACCCCCTCCCTGCTTTCTGCACCCCCTCCCTGCTCTCTGCACCCCCCTGCTGGCCAAGACACTGCCTCTGATACCGTGACCGAGACTCACACAGGTGTTGGAGCAAGTGATAGACCTGGATGGACCCGGATTCAGTGGAGGTGACCCATGAAGAAACTAAACTGAAAGGAACTAAATTGAACTAAAAGGAACTGAACTGAATCAAAAGGAACTGAGCCGAACTGAATTACACTCAAAATGGATTTCCTGGCTTCTAAAGGCTCCAAACAAACGGCCTTCTAGTCAACAAATCAGGTCAATGAGTCAAAAGGATGTGTCTGTTCTGTGCTACATGTTTGTGTGGAGCACTGGCGTGTGCGTACGTGTGTTTATTGTGTGGGAAGGCATGTTTGATTTGTGTCCCCATGCACCCATTCTCGTACTCCTGTGCATCATGTTTGTTGACCTTCATCCTATACCTGGATGTGGTTGTTTGGTGTGACCAATTCTGTGGTTTCCCAGTATTGCGCCAACACCAAATGCTACTCCACTGACGCGACCCCTCCCACACCGAAGCGGGCCCCTGAAGTAAAACAACAAGCCGCCTCGACCGGTCAGCGTCCGGCAGGGGTGTGCTGATGTGATGATGTGCGGGGGGTGGAGACACGTGGCATGCTCCTGGATGGCTGGACTGGAGGCTTAGGTGCTGCTATTGAGACGGCTGGTGTCCATTGCTGCTGAGAAGAGAGGAGAGAGGACGAGAGAGAGAGAGAGAGAGACGAGAGAGAGAGAGAGAGAGGAGAGAAAAGAGAGAGGGGAGTGTGGGCATGAAGGGAGTGAGAGACACACAAACAAACATGTGTGGCGAAAACAATCTATTTTTTACATTTCACCAACAACGCCAGCACTTCAAATGAGGCAAACTGAGAAGCAAGTTGTTTGAAACAACAGCTTGGTATCTGAACACCAAAACACTTGTTATTTTCCCTCCCAGAGGAGACTCAACAAACTCCACCTTTGGGATCCTCCCTGGCCCGTCTGCCCCTGGCCTTTAACAACACGCCTCGTGTTTTTATCTCAACTCTCAGGACACAGAGAGGTCGGAAAAATCCAGCAACAGACCCGGCTCCAGCCAGCTGTTTAGTCTGCGTGGAGCTGGGATGGCAACACATCCTGCTGTTTCCCCTGAGCACGCACCACGTACACCGCACACAACACACACACGCGCGCGCACCACACACACACACACGCGCACAACACACACGAGGCACACACACAACACACCACCACACCCAAAACAACACACACACTCACAAAGGACGTACAGTCCCACCAGGACATGCTGCTCTACTGACTCACAAGGACAAACACATGCACGGTACTTGTTGTACCTTCTCGCACTGAGAGCAGGGCGGTGCGGAGGCGGGGCGGCCGGGAGGGGGGGGCGAGGGGGAGATAACCGCCCCCCGAGGGAGCTGAATAAAAACAAATTGGCCTTTCTCCCTCTCCGTCCATGCCGGAGGCGGGAAGGCACATACTGGGTGGAGTCTACTGTGTGCACATGATGGCATGATGGGTCCTTATCAGGTTGGGAAAAGTAGGGGGAGACATGGAGACATGGAGTCTTGGACACACGAAGTGACCTCTTAACCTCTTCCAAATACGTTCTCCCACGCAGGGAGCGTGGAACTGGAAAACAGCCTGGGTCTTTGAAGCGTAGACCGGCCCGTGTATTCATTTGATTACTCGTTATTCGTTACTTTGACCGGCCAGGATATCTCCTGACCCTTCAGACGACCAGCCCCGTCCCGCTCCCACGTTACGGTCCGTCTTTCCCATCACATCGTTAGAGCACATCAAGGGTAAAATCCCGGCGGCGTGTTGGTTGGCCACCGAGCGTCTCTTCAGAGGTATGATGGGAGCGTGTCCTGACATGGGACTGCCTCAGGTGCACGCCGCAGCTCTGCTCTGCATGTGAACGCTGGGGAAAAAAACCTCAAACCAGCTCTGTGACATCATCTGGCTCTGTGACATCATCAGCCGGCCCCTGCCAAGGGGCTCACAGGATCACTGTAACTGCTATTGTTAAACAAATTCATGGACCCTTTTATGAGGCCAAGATGCACACCCTGATGGTTACGGGTAATTCAATATTTCCCTGCAGAAATAAGGCGGCATGGAGCCTGGTGATGAAAAGGGCACAAGTGTCCATTTTAACAGAGAAGAGAGAGCTGGGAGATTACAAGAGAGAGAGAGAGGGGGGGGGGCAGAGGGCAGAGGGAGGGGTTAGAGGAGGAAGGGGGAAGATAGCGTGGTGATGTGTGTGTGTGTGTGTGCGTGTGTGTGTGTGTGTGTGTGTGAGAGAATACTGAGGGCTTTAATATGATGACTCCAAACCAAAACTGTCTGGCAGAAGCCATTATCAGCCTTGTGGTAGACTGCAGAGAGAGAGAAAGCGAGAGAGAGAGAGAGACACACACACACACACACTCGGAGCAGCTCCCCCACTTTAATAAAAGGGGGGCCCTTTAGAGTAGACTGATTAGAAATATCATTTCCTGACGCCTGCTTCTCTTTCTCATTAAATGGAGCCATGCAGGCCTGGGACGCTATAATAACCTGGAAGAGGAGAGGGGGATGAAATAACGGAGGTGATAGACAGAGAGGGAGCACTCGTCTGTCTCTCCCTCGCGTGCACGCCATGCACACCGTTTCTCTCGCTCTCTCTCTTTCCCTCCCCCTCATCGCTCCTCCTCCCTTTCGCTCTCGTTCATTCCCTCGCTCATTCACTCCCACTCGCTCTCGCTCCCCCCCCCCCCCCGCCACACACACACAGACATGCACACACAAACACATGCACACACACACACACGCGCCAACTCGCGCACGCACACGATGGCTGCACTGGTACTTTAATCAAATTCCACTTCCTCAGCTTTGATTCGTTCTCTGTCTCTCACATAAAGCACAGGCATAAATAAACCAGCCGCTTTAGGATGGAGCTGGGCACACACACACACGCACACACACACAAGCATAGCACACACGCACACGCACACACACACACACACACACAAGCATAGCACACACACAAGCTCACGCACACACACACGCACACACCCACACAAGCACAGCACACACACACACACACACAAGCATAGCACACACACAAGCACAACACACACAAAAGCACAGCACATACACGCACACACACAAGCACAGCACACACACACACAAGCAGAGCACACACGCAAGGACGGCACATACACGCACACAGTTTCTGAAGCGTCCACACACGTACACCCTACATCCTCCTAAACACTACAACAATATAGGTTCCTTTGTATATAGGTCGTTCTCATATTTACGAGCATAATCAACATAACCATTTATGGTAATGTACACCCATCATTAGCATCTAATATTAGCATTCACCAAACATCTATTCAGTAATGTTCATCCACATCATCATTACGATCCCCATCATTTCATAATCGTTATTGTTGTTGCTGTAATTATGTTTCTCTCAATTAGCATTATTATCATTATTCATGAGGGTAATTAGCATACCACGTTCCTCCGATTCATATTAGCGCTACCGTCCCAACACAGGGATACATCACCGTTCTTGGTTGAGGTAAGATTTTGACAGAAGGGGAAGAATGTCTGCTGGGAACGGAGCCTGCCCTCGGCCCCAGCCCAGCCCGCACGTCGGCAGCCTGCCCCTGCCCAGTCACAGGGCCCGCAGTCAACAGCCCCAGCACCATGCCCAGCCCAATGCCGGCATTTTCCATGCCCATACCAAATCAGTCAATACCTGCATAAATGTTGAGGCAGGAATCTCCTTACAGAACGAAAGAGAGAGACAAAAAGAGCGAGATTACATTTCTGTCACGCCTTTTAACAGGAAGAAACTTTTATTTAGGCTCCCAGCTCCCACATCCTGTCACATTCCAAACCCTCTACCCCCCACGCCCCCATCTCAGTCACACACACACACACTCATAAACACACTTACGCCTTCTGCGGAGGGAGAGATCTTCCACCATGCCACACACACGCAAGCACACACACACGCAAGCACACACACATGCAAGCACACACACACGCAAGCACACACACACAAATGCAAGCACACACACACACACTCACAAGCACACACACACATGCAAGCACACACACACACACACACTCACAAGCACACACACACAAATGCAAGCACACACACACACAGCCTCTGGACCTTTGCTGCCCTGCAGGTTTACTTTAGCTGACCTCTGGACACCTAATCCTATCAGGGGGTGACAGGGTGAACTGACTAGTCTGGTAACCGTAGTAACAGTGTGGGGGACAGAGGGTTGCCATGTTGCACTGGTCTCGTTTGTGTTTATGTTTCGTGAGAGAAGCACGTTCCCCTTCACTGATCCTGGTTCCTGATCTCTGACCACATGGTAGCCATTACGGGGCCGGTTCAAAACTCTCTCTCTGCCTCCTTCTCTCCTCGGCTCTGTCCCTCCTTGCCTCCTCGCCCCCTCCTTCGTTCTTTTCTCACCTCCTATCCACGCCTCCTTCTATTCTTTTGCCTTCTATCTATCCTCACCTCCTTCCATCCCCCCTCCTCGTTTCCTCGCCTCCGTCTGGTCTCACTTCCATCCTCTCTTTCACCCCTCACGTTCTCCTTCTCCCGTCTTCTCCCCCTCTCCCCCTCTCCCCCTCTCCCCCTGCCTGCCCCGTAGACGGTCTCTGTGGAAGTACAGTAGACTGGGAGGAGAGTGGATTGTGTAGGGTCAGGCTAGGGTGGGAATCAGGAGGGAGGGAGGGGGGGGGTACCATGTGGATACCAGTCAAGCCTGTCCCCATGACCCCTGACCCCAGTTACTTCCTGCTTGGCCCACGCCCCCACTTCTGGAGAATTTAGGCGTGATCCTTTTGGGAGAGGAAGTTGTGTGCTTGTGTCTCATCAACATCCTCATTCTCTGCGATGTCACCCTTATCATCATCATCATCATCATCATCATCATCATCCTCCTTGTGGCTGCTGTGGTTCTGTGGTTCTGTGTTCTAGGTCTGTGTTCTAGGTCTGTGTTCAAGGGCTCATCAGACTGCTGGTTGAGCGATACAGTTTGGTGTGTCTGCTGTTGCAGACTGACCCCTCTCATCTCTCATCTCTCTCTCTCTTTCTCAATCTCTCTTTCTCAATCTCTCATCTCTCTTCCCTGTGTCTCTATCTCTTTTTCCCGTCTCTGACCTCTCTCATCTCTCTGTCATCACTCTCTCTTTCTCTACATCTCTTACATCTCTCTCATCTCTCTCTCATCTCTCTGTCTCTTTCTCTACATCTCTTACATCTCTCTCATCTCTCT
>BROE01000002.1:6252588-6271224 GCA_036571765.1 Plecoglossus altivelis
GGCTTACTCAAGCCTGGCAACCCTCACCCAGAGGGAGTTTACTGAGAACCTGGCAACCCACAGCTGTTTCCCCACTGCCCCTAAGCATCATGTCAACCTGCTCTGGGATGGGGGTGTAGGGTTAGGGTTAGAGATAGGTCTCCCTGTAGGTAAACCTTGAGCAGCAGGAATGAGAACTGCTGGTGGACACAAAAAGGTGGTGCACCACTTGGACCTGGCAACCTGTGGCTATGCTGGGATGCTAATACATGAGTCATCCAGCACAAACAACTGGACGATCTTTGTCTGTGTCTGTGTGTGTCTGTGTGTGTTTTTGGCCTCAGGGTTAGAGTCAGGTGCGCTGTGCATTCGCCTCACAGCATTGAGGGAGGACAGGGAAGAGCTTGAATTGTGTTTCTTGTGTATCAGGGTTGAACACAACTCTGTGAGTGTGCTAAGATCAGATCCCTCCTAAAATCCTCCTTGCCTCCACTCAAGGTTCTACAACCACATTACAGGAACACATACACCTACTCCCCTCGGCTAACACACACACACACACATCAGACCACACTCCCATTCCAACAACATTACCGCAGAAACGATACTTCCACCCTAATTCACAGAGGCTCCCCAACCCTCTGTGGGCCTGTAATTCAGGTCTACCCTTTCCTAGAGTGGTTGATAGCATTGTGGTGTGTGACTGTGTGTGTGTGTGTTGTTAGAATGTGGTATGAAATGAGCTGAAATGGGAGTCCGAGGCAGAGAAGAATTGAGTTAGGCATGAAGGGATGTTGAGAGGAGAGAGGATGTGTAAGGATAGATGGATGTCAGAGAGAGAGAGAGAGAGAGAGAAAGGATGTGTAAGGATAGATGGATGTCAGAGAGAGAGAGAGAGAGAGAGAGAGAGAGAGAGAGAGAAAGGATGTGTAAGGATAGATGGATGTCAGAGAGAGAGAAAGAAAGAAAGTCTCCCGCCCACCTGAACTGTGGTCAATTACTGGATCCATGAAGGAACCACTAGCATGCGTCAACTGACCCAGGGAGTGGGAGGACTATTAAATGACCAGGATTGACACAACCTCTCGCCTTCTCTTTCTTTCCCTCTCTCTCTCTCTATCTCTCTCTCTCTCTCTCTCTCTCTCTTTTTCTCTCTCTCTCCAAGTCTGTTTTTTTACCTTTCAATTGTTCTCTTTTTGTTGGTCTCTCCATCTAGGTCTTGTCTCCTTCCCTTTAACCTTTCTGTCCCTTCTCTTCCTCACTGTCCCCCCTCTTCCTTCCTGTCTGCGAACGTCAAACTCCTGGCCCACACGTCTGCCTGTCTCTCAGGAGAGGAGGGAGGGGAGAGGGAGGCAGGGTAGACTGAGAAATCCAATTGTCTGCCTTCTAATTCCCCCTGACATCCAATTGGGCCTGTTTGTCTTTCCACAACCTGGAGGGAAGAGAAGAAGGGAGGGGGGGAGGATCGAGGGAGAGGGGGGAAAGATGTGAACCTGAGGATGATGGGGAGATATGTGTGAATGTGTGTGTGTGTGTGTGTGTGTGTGTGTTTAAAAGGGATGGGGGTGGTTGGCTTCAGGGCAAAACCTCTGAATCTCTTGTGCTCCATGTCAGCTTGAGCATGGATCAACGAAACGCTGAAGGGCTCCCACACCAGCATTTCTTCCAAGGATAGACGTTAACCCACGGTGATGACATGAGGAAAATGAAATCTTCTGAAGAAAAAAGAGATCATTTAAAGTAAAAAACAAACAAACAAACATTTATGCGTGTGTGAGAGAGCGCGTGCGTGTGTGTGTGAAACAGACAACACTGCAGACGGCCTGTCCCATGAGTGAGGGCTCTGACCCTGGCTTTGTCTGGCCCTGACGCTCCTTGAACCTGGGCACAATGGAGCCTCTCTCTCTTTAACACACACACACACGCACACACGCATGCATGCACACACACACACACACACACGCGCACACACACGTACACACACACGTACACACACACGCAAACACAAACAGCTACCAGATTCACTCCTCACTGCACCCTCGGTATTTACCAGGCCAAAGGAGAGAGAGCTGTGGAGAGAGACATAGAGAGAGAGCTGTGGAGAGAGAGACATATAGAGAGAGAGAGCTGTGGAGAGAGAGACAGAGAGAGAGAGAGCTGTGGAGACAGAGACAGAGAGAGAGAGCTGTGGAGAGAGAGACATATAGAGAGAGAGAGCTGTGGAGAGAGAGACATATAGAGAGAGAGAGCTGTGGAGAGAGAGACAGAGAGAGAGAGCTGTGGAGACAGAGACAGAGAGAGCTGTGGAGACAGAGACAGAGAGAGAGCTGTGGAGAGAGAGACATAGAGAGAGAGAGAGCTGTGGAGAGAGAGACATAGAGAGAGAGAGCTGTGGAGAGAGAGACAGAGAGAGAGCTGTGGAGAGAGAGAGAGACAGAGAGAAGCATGTATACACAGAGACAGAGCAGCAAATACAATAACAAAGTCATTTTGCTTGGTTACCATGCATGCTGTCACATAACGTAGAGGGCAGAGAGACACTGGCACGAGGCTCGTATCTTGGCTCCATCAGGTCTGACTTGCCATCTGAGATAAAGCTAAGCGCTTTCACATAAGGGTGCTGTCCATGCTGGTGCACAAGGGCAGAGGGCCGTCTTTTATATGAGCTTGTTGTTGTGCGTGTGTGTGTCTGTGCGTGTGTGTGTGACAGATGCACGTCTGGAAAGACAGTTCACACGTCATACAACTGCCATTCCTCAGTCACGTGGTTCACACCATGCAGGTCACCAGTGGGTGAGATGAGAAGGAGAGGGCCTGGAGAGGGAGAGCAGAAAGAGAGTGAGGGAAAGGGGAGAGAGGGAGAGGGAGAGAGATATATAGAGAAAGATAGAGGGAAAGGGCGAGAGAGGGAGAGAGAAAGATAGAGGGAAAGGGCGAGAGAGGGAGAGAGAAAGATAGAGGGAAAGGGCGAGAGAGGGAGAGAGAAAGATAGAGGGAAAGGGCGAGAGAGAGAGTAAGAGGGCAGCGAGAGAGTAGAGTTAGGAAGAGAATCTCATACAAACAAATAATCAGGGGAGGCTTGGATGAGAGAATTGATTATCAGACCCATAAGGCTGAAAAGAGAACACATAGTCTTGATTTCGCAGGGAAAACTTGACCACAACAGAAACCACAGATGTGTGCAAGAAGACATGAAGCTGACAGAGAGAAGAGGAAACTAGAGAGATGCCGAGAGAGGACTGAAGAGAGTAAGAGAGAGGACTGAAGCAGAGTAGAGAGAGAGGAACTGAGAGAGTGAGAGAGAGGAACTGAGAGAGTGAGAGAGAGGAACTGAGAGAGTGAGAGAGAGGAACTGAGAGAGTGAGAGAGAGGAACTGAGAGAGTGAGAGAGAGAAACTGAGAGAGTGAGAGAGAGAAACTGAGAGAGTAAGAGAGAGAAACTGAGAGAGTGAGAGAGAGGCAACTTGCGAGAGTGGAGGAGTAGAGGAACTGAGAGCATGTGAGAGAGAGGAACTGAGAGAGAGTATGAGAGAGAGGAACTCGAGAAGAGCAGAGAGAGAGAAGTCTGCAGATAGTGAGAGAGAGGAACTGGAGAGGAGAGAGAGAGGACTGAAGAGAGAGTAGAGGAGAGGAAACTGAAGAGTCGAGAGAGGGACACTGAGAGAGTGAGAGAGAGGACTGGAGAGAGTGAGAGAGAAGAAACTGAGAGAAGTGAGAGAACGAGCAGACTGAGAGACGAAGAGTCCCTGTCTCCGCCGTAAGAAAAAATGAAACCTTCATTTCACATACAGCTCTACACAGCAGGAGTCCTGGCATTGTACCAAAGGAAACTTACTGGGCCAGTAGAGGAGACAGTCCACTTCTCTCTGACGTGTTTGGGTCCATAATGAGTAAACAGCACATGGTACTAAACTTATGAGTGAGCTGTTGTTTCTAATTAAGGAGAGGGGGTTTTCCCCTGACATGTAAAAAGACGGACTGGTGAGTAAATGGTTTCCTGCAAAAGACTGCAGCAAACTGTACATTTCAAATGAAAGAAAACAGAATAGTAGCGACCACCCCTGCCCCCTCTCCGAGCTTTTGGAAGCGACACACACATACGTGCCACCCCTTCACAACACCCACATGCACACAAACACACACTGATATTTAAAGTAATAGCAAGTGACAAGCCTGCTGTTCCCAACATTGAAACTCTATCAATTAAACATCAGAATGCTCCCCAGTAGTTTGGCTGCCAAATACATTCTTCATTCCTTTAATCCCCAATCCTGAAACCTAGCCCAGTTCAAAAGCCTCCACGCGAGAGAGAGATAGAGAGAGAGAGGGAGAGAAAAAAAATATCAAAGCGTGTTAAACTTGCCCTATGGTGCAGGGATGGAGGGAGGGAGCTGTGTGTGTGCGTGTCTTTGAGAAAAGGATGAGACAAGGAGGACGGGATGAGCGTTTTTCTCCCCGCAAACATATCCCCCTCTCCTCCTCCTCCTCCTTCTCTGTGGCTTGGCTGCGCTCGCCATACACAGGCATGTTTCTGTCTCTAATGATCTCTGACAACACACAAATCACTGGAGTGGTTTCCCGGCAACCGGAGGGGGGAGTGATACTGGACTCTGGCGGAGCTGAAAATGTCTTTCTGAGGGGAATAAATTGATTCAGTGGAAGTCTTAAAATATATATATATATATAAAACAAGTCAATAATCACCGCTAGAGCAAAAGAGGAACATTGATTTAGCTCGGATGCGTCAGCTTTGTGTAGGTAGGGGCATCAGACGATCATGTCACATATAAAAAGCGCAGTGGCGCAGGCTCTTTGCGGAGATTCGACACCAAAAAAATGAATCATTGTCTTATCTAATTCCTCCCATTCCTCGTCTCCCTCTCGTCCATCTCTGTCTGCACCATGTCTTTTCCCTTCGCTCAACCACTCCCTCATCCAGAGATTAACCTCTCTCTGCCTCCCCCTTGTGGGGAAGAGGGGTCATGAACCGACCGATGGCTTGAATGCCTGCTCATGAAAACAATGAAGTCCAGGCAATGGGCTGGTAATGACCTTAAATTCTAACCTTTATCTATCTTGAACCGTATACGTTTTGATGGTGTAAGCAACATATTGATTTCTAGCTGTACGGATCATATGTCACGAGGACATAACTAGGCCTACCTTAAAACAAGGGGGAATCGAATATACAGATGAATGAAATTAATGAAAACCCGTCAGTTCACTCTCCACATTTATTTCTAAATTTCACTTGTCAAATTACGGCTTTTTGTAAGTTAAAGTTTATTTACGCAAACATATAGACGTGCAAAAGACACACAGAGAGAAAAGTAGCCCATCGTAATTCTTTATTGTTCGATCCTTTATATTTGACAACTGTGACAAAACAGATGTATTTCCTATAACAATGAGTCGCTTGATAAGCCACATGATAACAGACGGTTATCGGAGAGCTGCACGTATTGACGGGTGAGCGATGTTTACGGAGTGTGGAAAGACTGAACACGTGAAATAGGAAAAGGCGGAATTATCTCGGCGTGCGGTGCTGTAACCATTTAAATAACAAAATAAAGCGCGTCTTGGCGCAACGCTCCGGAGAGGTACAGCGCGACATCCTCGTGCTCAAAGAAATGAAAACGAGGCATGTTTTACGAACAATTTGATGTAACTGCAGCATACTCAATCCAGCGTTAGACCAATCAGACACTGTTTACTCTTTAACAATAAAGATACTAAATACACGTTCCCAGGCCAGAAAGCGACGTTGTAAATGTTTGAGTCCGGGAAACGGAACTGTCCTCGTGACATTGCAGAATAGGCTCAAGGAACACTTGTACAGCCATAATGTTGATCGGTTTCCCTCGTGTAACTTCACACATAATGTATACAATATTGTAACAATACACAGCATTGAACAATGTGACCTGATATCTGCATATCTTGTCTGACTGATCATTAATTCCCCAGATAGGGGGAGAGGTTGGAAAACACATAATAAAATATTATAATAACGAATAAGTATAAAATGTTGGTCCTTGCTATATATTTGCTTGCTATAAATATTGCATTTGGAAATGTACCCGAAAAAGTATTTGTACAACATTCTAAAACCACCTTTCTTCCAACCACCAGGAATCAGTTTGTACAGGTAACTCATCAGAACAGTATCGCTGACCCACAGGTTAAGGTCAAGGAATATTCTATTCTAATCTATCCTCCATATAAACACAAAAAAAATGTTTACAAGGCTGCACCTACTCCCACCTTCACCACAGGTCAGGCTCCACCCACACAATCTTCTTCTGCTCCTCCCAGATGAGCGTGCGTAGGCCAGCCAGCAGGGCGGTGCTGTCACACCAGGAGTCGGCCGGCACGCTGCTGTAGAGGCAGGGCAGCTTGTCCAGCAGGGGCTCCTCGCTACGGCAACATTCCAGAAGCTTCTCCTCTGACCAGCCCTGACGGGAAAGCTTACTCCTGGAGGGGGAGAGCGAGAGGGGGGATGGGGGGTGGAAGAGTAAGGCACATATAAGACAAGACAATCAGAGGACGGTGGAGGAGTGACACGCTGCAGTGTGCATCACCAGCCGTGTCACACAAGCCGTGTGGTGTGTCATGACACACGGAATTTTGCCGTACTTGAGCTTGCGGGCGGTGCGCTCCGTCTGGGCGATGAAGATGATGATGGGGAAGATGTCGGCTCGGTGGAGCCGCCTCACACAGTCCAGCCCCAAAGGCAGCACGCAGTGGATCCCCTGCACAAAGGGCTGGTCAGAACATCTTCTGTCTCCCTGTCCCAGTATGCAGTGCATGTGTGTGTGTGTGTGTGTGTGTGAGAGAGAGTATGTGTGTGTGAGAGAGAGTGTGTGAGTATGTGTGTGTGTGTGAGAGAATGTGAGTATGTGAGTGTGGGTGTGTGTGTGTGTGTGAGAGAGAGAGTGTGGGTGTGTGTGTGTGAGAGTATGTGTGTGTGTGTGTGTGTGAGAGAGAGAGGGCCTCACCTGCTTCACCACCCTCTCCACACTCTGCAGAGTGTAGCAGCACTTACTCCCTGGCTCACACTCCTCCAGTATCTCGGAGCGCTGGAGTCGGGCAGCACGCTCACTGCTGCTCAGCAGCTCTGGGGGAGGAAGAGTGAGAGAGAAACATTTGAGACATGCATGACAAACACAATTAACCATGGTGACCCATCCACCACAGTGATGTCACAGTGTTCACTCAAACCCCCAATCCTCCGAATCGCCTCCACATACTCAGAGGGTTGAGCGTATCGATAGAGGACACGCCCACCCAGGGTGCACGGGTCCTTACCGGGCTTGCATAGCTGGAAGCCCTGCCACTCTGCTACTCTGCTGTCCAGCAGGCGGCCCAGGATGGTGGGGAGCAGGAGGACGGGTCGGCACACGGGGGGGTAGTGAGGGGTCACCAGGGTGTAGGGCATCAGGGTCACACAGCCCCGCAGGGTGCTCGCATCGCCTGGGAAACACAGTGACGCACGTGAACCCAAACAGGTGACGCTGGGTGTTGCTAAGCAGTTGCCAGGCGTATTGTACAAGTGCACAATGAGTGTTTATAGAGACATAAATGAGCATTGGATGAAAAGAACATGTTAGGGGCTAGGATAACAGGTTTTCTATCCACGGCAGGGAGATCAACTCGAGGAACTTGAAACCATTCACAGTGTCTGAAAAAGCGGGCCGAGTCTTAGGTCCGAATTACCTTCATGGGTGTTCTTGTCATTGTTGTTCTCCACGCTGACCCACAGAGGGTTCCTCCCCTGGCGGCCTGTGCTGACGATCCTCACCACCTTCTGCTTCTCTCTGGCTGTCACCCGCTCAGCCTGGGGGGGAGGGAAGGGGGAGGAGAGGAGGGTAGAGGGAGGGAGGAGGGAGGGGAGGAGGGGGATAGAGGGAGGGGGATAGAGGGAGGTATCACTAGGCTGGAACAGGTTCAGATGTAAGAGGGAATTCCCCTCTATTTCAGCTAGTTTCAAGTTCAATGTCATTTCGACATGTGCAACAAACACCAAGTGCAGCACATGTATACTGGATCTTGTGTGTCCTGCTCCTCTCGACTGGTTCCTAGCCATGAATATGACTCTGTATAAATACTCTGAACCCTGGGCAGAAAACTGCATGATAAACAATCCAACCGACGTTCCTCCTCTATATCACTGTGAGATCTTACCTTGCTGCGTGTGGTGGGCTGGAAGCTCATGTCCTCAATGGCTCTGATCAGCAGTCGCTGAGCCCTGACACACACACACACACAATCCTTCAACACTTCGGCACTAGTGACAATTGACACCTAAGGGGACCCATCCTCTGGTTTCAAGGTGGTGAGTGAGCCAAATGAAGTGAACCCAGTATTTCTAAATGGTGACAGACAGAGGCTTTCCCTGCCTTGCGGAGAGGCTAGAAAGCAACATGCGCGCCCACCTGTAGTAGTTGGGCAGCGTGCCACCCTGCAGGTCCAACAGCTGGCAGGGGTGGACATGGCTGGCCAGCCAGCTGCTTTTTGTGCCAGTGGGGCGCGTGTTGGTCACGTGGAGGATGTCGTTGCAGGACACGGGCAAGGCACCGCCTGACCCCCCGGGGAGGGACATGTTGACGCGCACGTAAAAGGAGTCCCCTGAAGGGACCCCATCGCTCTTCAGCTGCTGCTGCAGCCTCTCATAGGCTGAGAGACAGAGGGGAGAGAGGGGGGGGAGAGAGAGAGAGGATGGAGAGACGGAGGATAGAGAGAGGGGGGTAGAGAGAGGAAGGATAGAGAGAGGGAGGATAGAGAGAGAGAGACAGAGGATAGAGTGGGAGGGAAGGAAGGAGAAAGACACAGGGATGGGGTTACTGTTGTGTGTCATGTTACTGTAATTGGTTTACACGGCAAAACATACTGTGTTTTTCGCTGTGTATGCACTCATTTGCAGATAAAACTCAGCAGATTATTGAAGGATGAAGGACTGATAAACTTCAGTCTCTGTACTGACGGACCGATCTCCAAAATATCGAGAAGGATATTTTAAGGAAAACAAACTCCAGCACTTACTTTTGATCGTCCTACACATCAGTCTGAGGACGAAACATTCCAATGACACTTAACAACAGGCATAACAGATTTGCTTATAGCATCGACGGGTTTTCCTTCACCACGTGCACATTGTTTTGAAGGTCAAACTACCAACGAACGTCAATTCAAGGTAAGTTCCGTCAGTTCTAACAAGATCGACGTCAATCTCATGAATGTGGTTTGTCAACGTTATTTCCGCGCGAGCCGCCGCGATGCAACGTCTTGATGGATCAGACGTTCCATCCGCTGACAGACGCGGTATCTCCTCAGGCCCCACGCAACCTCGTCTACGCACTCCCCTCCTCCCGTCAATCATGAAGCTGGTTTTGCAATCTTTAAGCAATAATCCTGTTCCAAATATGCTGTGCTGCGCCATGCTGTCTCACCATCCTGGTTGGGTCGTAAGGAGAGATGGCAGAACCCCTGGACCTGCCCCAGAGCCCACAGCGCCTCCTCCAGGGTGGAGTCCTCCAGCACCATGCTCAGGGCCTGCTGGGCTTGCTCGTACTTCACCTGCGGGACACAGTCGCACCAGGGGGCTATGAGAATCACACTTCCGGCTCTGCAACTGGGGCTCCAGGTGTGGTGGGATGCGGAGGCATGGTGCTGACACAAAATGGCTGGGTTTGTGGAGGGAGATTGGGAGCGGAGAGAACATGTTTCCTTTTCTGGCTTTCTGTGGTTAATGAACCATGTAACTAGTGCAGATTTGATAGTATAAACATAGCAAAAGGTTGATAATATCATTGAACATCAACGGACTCCCCCCCCCACACACACCCACACACAAACATTCCTCACCTCCAGTATTTGTGCTCCGGGGCAGTCAACATCAACAGACGCCCCCCCCTTCCCTCCACACACACCCACACACAAACATTCCTCACCTCCAGTATTTGTGCTCCGGGGCTGATGCCCACAGTGTGAGCGGCCGAACCCTCTGTCACCGCATGGACGAACACACCCGTCTTGTTGCCCCCGATGACCTGCAGCTGGCTGAGCAGCGCCTCCCCCTGGAAGGAGATGGTGAGGGCGCGGCCGGTGATGCGCATGGCCCGCGGGCGAGAGCGCAGCAGGAAGGGCGGGGCCGACGGCCTGGAGAGGCTGTGGATTGGTGGCGAGGAGTGTCAATCATCTAGACACTACTACGATCACTATGACTACCACCACTACTACTATTACTAAAATGATCCTGTGGATGCTCTATGAAACTGCTTATACTTTAAATAGTTCATATAACCGTTGTGTTGTAATGGCTGAGTGAGTCATGCTGGAATGTTTGATTTAGGTCAGAACTCTTGCCCGACTATGACCCTCCAGGAAGACAGATGTGCTTCAGCTACAGCACCATTCAAACGACACACATGACGATGAGTTTCCAAGAGAAAGCTGTGGAACAGTTCGAGGTAAACTGCCTCACCCGTTAGCAATATTGCGGTTGAAGGGAGGAGTTGCAGGTGAACTTAAGACTTGCTCAATGTCATTGTCTGGAAGTGAAACAAAAGAGAGACTGTTGGGTGAAGTTGGATGTAAATGGGGCTGAAGTGTTTCACATACCGGGGCAAGCATCCGGAGGTTGGTCACGGGCCATTAATACAAAGATATACTTAGGGACTGGGTTGTTACAAGTGCGTTTTCAATTCACACACACATGCGCACGCCCACACATGCGCACGCACGCACCCACACGCGCACGCACGCACGCACACACACGTCTACCTACCATTGGAGAGGAACACAAATTCGTTATCCAGTAAGGAGTCCGTCTCAGCAGTCTCCATGCTGCTGGAAGAACAATATAAAATATCAGTTTACAAAAAAACACCCTCTTGTTCTCTTTTCTTTCTTTCAAATCTGCATTTGCCGGAAAGTGATTTAGTGGAACAAATGACCTCATAGATTACTGTAATAACCTGTGACTAGTCATAATAAAACTCAGGTAATCTCTGACCGCAGGGAAACAGGTTTAGGTGCAGTTCTATGGGCGTGTGTGAAGACATCTCTATAAAGGACTATACAAATACAATTGGATTTGAATAGAATTGATAGAATTGGGTTGTCATAGGTTTCCTTTCAAACTACCACAAAGAACGGATCAAAGAGAGAGGGTCTATCTGTTCTATCAAGTTCTATTCTATTCTTCAACTGTGTCAATGTAATTGGGTCAGACTGCAGACTGAATTGTGGTTTAGTCATTAAACCTTCAGACAAGGGGCTCCCTTCTGTTTTGCAAATTCCAGATTTTGGTGTCACTAGGTCAAGGGCAAGGTCACAGAGTAGATAGAGAGACACACACACACACACACACAAAACGACACACACACAAAACGACACACACACACACACTCCACCTGTTGTCTGCGCAGAGCAGCTTCTCCCGTCGCCGTAGCGACTCTGGAGACGGAGGCTCAGCGTGTCGGGACCGCAGGCTGATATTTTGAGGAGCAGTTTCATCACACTGTGACACACACACACACACACATTTATATTTCACTGTAAGAATGATAAGTGACAACGGATGATGTCACCACGTATGCTGAAAAAGCCGGACGCACACACGCACACACGCACGCACACACGCACACACGCACACCTACATTGAAGCAGTTGAAAGAGGAAGGGTTGATGGCATCCATGCGGCAGAGTGTGGGCCGGGATGGAGAGCTGGGCTGTGGGTCATCACTGCAGGAGCCCTGGCTCTCCCAGCTGAACCTCTCCTGCTCACACACGCACACACGCACGCACGAACACACACGAACACACACACAGTGTATGCAATTACAAGAACGTTTGTCTGAATGTTTGTGTGAATACATGTCTGTGAGCTTGTGTACACACGCGTGTGTGTGTGTGCATGAGCATGTTACCTCCGAGGTGTCCAGGTGTCCTCTCCCGGGGCCCCAGTTTGGGAGGCTGAACACCCGCTCCTGCAGCTCCACCAGCTGGCTGCGCAGCGTGTCCTTCTCCCCCAGGCTGCGGGCTATCTGGGCCTGGGCCTCGTCTCTGGACAGGTAGGCCTGGGGACCCAAAGATAACTGTTACCTACTGACTCTCCTTGGAGCTGGAGCTGAGGAAAACAGCTGTGTCTCTAGAACCAGAGCGCCCTGGTGCCCATAGGCAGAGAGAGTTGGGGGGTTTTGGGGGGTGGGGTGAGGGGGGGGGGCGGGACAGGATGAGGAGCGGAGAGACGAGTGACCGTGTCCCCTTACGTGGTCTCTCTCCATCTGCAGCTCTCTCATCTGGCTCTGCATGACGGAGCTCTTCTGCTGGAACATGGCACAGTCCAGAGACATCTTCTGCATCTCCAGAGACAGACGCTCCTTCTCTTCCAGCAGCTGATGGACGGACACACACATACACACACGGGTCAAAGGTCACATCCGCAGTGCGTGCGGTTAGGTATTGACATAGTTCTCAAATGTTTCTTGGTGCTTTTAGAATGAAACACACACCTCCTGTCTTTCCTTAGCCAGCCTCTCATTTTCCTCTCGGTATCGTCTGAGCTGGTCAGCTAGCTCCGTCCGGCCGTCTATGGCCTCCGCCAGGTCGTGGGCCAAGATATCCTCCCTCGACTGAGGAAGGGAGGGAGGGAGGGAGAGGGGAAGGGAGGGAGAGGGGAAGGGAGGGAGAGACAACAGTTGAATAGAAGGATGAGTTTAAGAGATATGGAGAAAATAGAGTGGGAATGTGCACAGGAGTTAAGGCAGAAAAAAGACATTGTGATGTCAGTGATCCTCCACAGGCAGACCGGACCGTGTGGAGTGAGAGCACAGGGGCAGCCTCACCGGTGTGAACTTCTCCGCCTCCAGCAGCTGTCTACGCAGGCTCTGCACCTCCTCCCGCAGATGCTGCGTCTCGCCAGCAGAGGCGCACTTGAGCGAGCGCTTCCGCTCGAAGTCGGTCTCGGTCTGCGACTGCCTCAGCTCAATCTCCAGCTGGTAGAGCTGTGGAGGCCAGACAGCAGGGGACACAACTGTCAGACTGGACCACCGACTCCAGACCACTGAGCAGAAGGAAGTCAGAATCTGATCTGGACAGAATCACGGGTCAAAACCCGACACCAAGCTCCGACGCTGACCTTCAGGTTGAGATCCCGCGAGCGCAGGTTCACGCTCGCCTTCTCTTCGATGGCGGCCGTGTAGCGCACGTACAGGTCGCACTTCTCGTCCTTCAGGCGGGTGATCTCGTGGCGAGCTGCCGCCAGCTGCCTCCTCGTGCGCTCCTGCTCCGCGCGCAGCCGGCAGCTCTCCTCGCTCTCCTTCATCACCTGGCCCAGCTCCGCCTCCAGGGCGGAGCAGCGCTGGCCGTGCCGACACGCCTCCAACCGGGCCTCCTGCAGCTCCTTCTGCATCCCTGTTACGGCCCGGACCAAGTACTCCGTCAGCTCCGAGTACTTGATCAGCCCTGAGGGGAGAGGACGAGAGGAGGGGAAGCAGGGAGAGCGGAGAAGAGACGAAAACAGCCGATCAGAGTAAAGCGGGAGGAGAGAACAATGAACTTTAACAGACAAAGATAACATCTACAACATGCTTCTAGCTCGGTGTTTGCTGCATATCAAAGGAAACCAACAGATAGGGAGTGAGATAGAGGAGCGAGGCCTCACCGCTGAAGCCTGAAGGCTGGATGCTGGGCTGGAGTCCTGTCACCTGGGTGTAAAGGCCAGGGTGGTGGATCATCAGACTCTCCAGCAGGGCCATGGCTCCGTTCCTGCCCTGCGTACGGAGCAGGTCCAGCATGTAGCCTGGCGGAGGGGAGGGAGGCCAGGTGGAGGAGAGGAGGAGAAATGTGAGGTGTGAGGAGGAGAGATGAGCGATGACGAGAGGAGTGATGAGGAGAGGAGATGAGAGGAGGTGAGAAGACCAGGTCACGGTAGATTCTCCCAGGTTCTAACCCAGCCCTAATAACAACTGAGGTGACAGTCGTGTCCCCTGTCTGTCTAAATCTTTCCCAGCATGTCAACAGAAGTCTCTCAGGAGGCAGTGGAACAAGCCCTGAAGCACCACCCACACTGTACACCTACACAAAAACATATTCCAAAGCCTGAAACAGCTTCTCGCACATACAGCAGTAAAACCTTCTAAGGGCCTAAAGCTCCACAACATCTCGAAGAAACCCACAGTCAGAACCCCAGACGCTCTGTCGTCAAACTCGTAGAACTACAAAAGAGGATATGCGACTGGACTACAAGTCCATCGCAGCTCACAGGCGATGCCACGAGGGACTTACTGGTCCTCATGGAGCGGTTACTGAGCTGGTGGCTGGACAGGATCTCGTCCTCGTCCATCTCGGTGAGCACGCGGGCCTGCCGCAGGTACGGTATGAGGATGCACGGCCGGACGCCAAGGGAGATGCGGTGGCGGCTGTCGTTGATCAGCTCCCACAGTTCCTCCTCGCTCATGTCCTTGGGGTCGGGAGGCTCCGACGTACGCTCCTCCGCCATCGTGGAAGCGCGTCTGGTGGCGGCGTGCGGCTGACGCAGTCTCGGGTCAGCGGGACCGGACTCCTGGCGCACTGGTGGACAACCACGGCTAGACTCAGTTAAACACACACAGCGACATGGCTGCGCGGGGAAAGGGGGACTGGTAATGGAACAAAAATTCCAGTCTTGTAAACGTGATATGGCTCCTCCTGCCACCCTCTGTGTAGGCGTGAGAGCATGACCAAGTGAGTGGGTGTGTTTGGGGAAACCTGAAATACAGGACACTCACACTCCAACCAAGCACACCTAAAGACCTTAGTCTGTCACAACATGCATCCACACACACATACTCACACTACAGTACTGAATGTGTAAAGGTTATGTGCACACATTCTCTAATTACAATCAAGAAAACATCCTTTTTTCACCTCACCCAAGTCGGTTTACAGACTCTCTGACCCAGCTGTCTTTATGTTGACAGCCTGGTCCTTACTCAATATCCGTTGACAGCACACAAAGCTTTAAATTGCACACAAAGTGCCACATTTAATGAATAGAGCCATATTGCTGTTTGTAAAAGACACCCTGCTATGAAGACGCTTATAAGCACATATATCAGAGCGCCCGCACACGCTCTAATAATTCCTAATCACCGTCGAGCAAACATGGGCTGAGGTTGTTGTCAGGAACAAATACGTGTGCAAGCGAGGCTTTGAAGTTCAAAGTCCATCTTTCAATGCCGGAAATGGAGGAGAGAAATAATTCAAACTCGTCTTTGCGGGGTAGGGTATTTTTAACATTGACAGCTCGCAGGGTGGTAATTATGTGTGCAGTAACAGAGGTTTATAGACTAATAGCTTACAGAATTGAGGCAACAGGAAGCTGTTTAGTCGTAGGTAAATATGCTGTGCTTAAAACCGACAGTACGCGCTCCTGTCATTTCCGTAACAGGGATGTCATTTTCCAAACCGAATTTGTTTAGCAAAATTTTCATCAACCAACAAAACATTCCAATGGCACAACGCCCCTTGGATGCTATTGACTTACTCAATGGCATACGCCTATATACATATTCTTCTTCCGATCAGTGAAAGGCGTGGAGTTGTTTGCGATGTGTATTTTTCACACACAGATGCGAAACAAAAACAATGAAGTTTATGTCTACACCTAAACCGCCATCGCGAATGACTGATACAAAACCAGGACATAAGGACCCAGCTCAACCCGCAAGTCAACAAGGGATTTATCTAGCTTGTTCAACAAAAAACACCCATGTTGGAGCATTTCCAGTTAACATACAATGGACAGTTTACGCGTCACACATATCTGATCTTCCAAGGCTTGTGTGTTCTCCCTCCTCAGACGTAATCGGGCACCCGCATGAGAACGCGTCCGCTGTCAGAGATAACAGTTTACACTGCATCTTACCGTCAGCAATAAGGACATGAAATGACTTAGGCCTAATCATGATGTCCCAGAGGATTTGAACCGTACAGTTAGGGTGGGTCTGGAAAAGTGACCGTCTCCGAGCCTCTATTCGGCGTTCGGTGTGATGACGTTACTGACCTGTGGCTGGGTCGCTGAGAAACAAGGCGACTAACAGCTAACTAACAGTTCCCGGTTCAGTTAGGAGAAAGTTAAACATTGATTGATTACTTGCATTCTTTCCTGGCAAAAAGCTCTCACTCAGATATCAAAAGGGTCATTGATTCTCAGAGATTATTGAGCTGATAAACAAACTAGACTGAAGGGGCTTTATGCGATGTGAGCCAGCCCCACTATCACATCCGGCAGTCTTCACTCATACTTTACACGCAGGGCGCTGGCTAATGACACCCTGAACTCCGACGATGCCCCTGGATGTGCATCACTTCCCCCTGAGGCCTCCACCAGCTGAGCCTCCACCAGCTCAGCCTCCACCCTCGGTTCCTTCCCTCGACAGCTTCTTGGAAAAGGAACCAGCCCACGAAGTAGTTGACGATCAGTATCGTGGCCGTTCCCCATCGGAATTTGACTGTAATCATTCAGACAGCCTCATTTGATGGATGTGATAGAGACATTGTTTATTTCACTTTTTTTTTTTACAGTCACGTTCTTTTAATAGTCTGGTAGGATGCGTGAATGTGGATCTTCTGCTAAAATATCTGAGGACAACACTGAGTAATCTCGCATCTCCTCATTTCCCCGTCATCCTTACTCATCATCCACGCTTCCTTTCTCTCTCTTTCCTCAGACCTCACCGCCTGGAAGCCCCTTCCCCAAGCGAACACCTTCCATATCCACCCACTCGTCCCTCCACCCTCCCCACCCTCGTCACTGGCTGTCCAGCTGCGGAGCAGCGTGCAGGCGAGCAGCCAGGGTCAGGGAGAGACGTCGCAGCGCCCCCTGGTGCTGGGGGAACTCCTGGGTGGCACGCTGCAGGATGGAGGCCACGGCGTGGAGCCTGTTTTCCTGCTGCTGCAGGCCCTGCTCCAGGGCCTCCGGGCCCCCCGTGGAGAGGACGCTGTAGCGGCCCCCACGCACTGCCTCCAGCTGCTTGGCCCGGTGCTGCAGGGACACCAGCCGGACCAGGTTCTGGAGGGGGGTCAGGGTGGTTTAGAATATATAGAGAAAGCTAGCTAGATTGACGAATGGCTGGATTGACCGATAGATAAAAACATAGATAGGTAAATGGTCCGATTGTCAGAAAGACAGATAGATAAACAGGCGACTAGTTGGATTGACAGATTTATAAATGAATACATAGATTCATGGATGGATGGCTAGACTGACAGAAAGATAGATGGATGTATTCACAAAGATGCGGCGTCTTCCTACCCTCTCCTTGGTGTCCTGCAGACTCTGGAGGTCAGAGGCCCGGGCAGTGCTGGCCCCATGCAGCTCTCCCAGCCGCAGCTGCTTGTCCCTCAGCCTGCTGCTCAGCCCAGTCTGGCTCTCCTGGAGCTCCTGGATCACCCCATCACACTGCTCCGCTTGCTGGGATCGCACGCACACACACACACACACACAGAGGCACACATACAGAGGCACACACACACAGGCACACACACAGGCACACACACACACACACACAGGCACACACACACAAACAGGCACTTGTAAGCGCACAAACACATGCCCTCCCACACACAAATATGCAAAATATGAGCAGATACTTATCCCCATGTGGGCACACATAACCCCACACACAGACACACACTCACACAGCCCTACCTTCTGCGTGTCCAGGATCTTCCTGCGCAGGCTCTGCATCATGCCGTGGAGGTCTGAGTGTGTGGGCTGCTTGCGGTCGCTGCGTGCCTGGGCCTCGCTCTTCATCACAATGGTCTCCCTCCTCGCCACCACCGCCTCCATGTCCCTCAGCAGACGATCCTGCTGCTTCACCAGCTGGCTGTAGCGCACCTGAACACACACACACACACACATATGTAAGCAACACATTCACACACACACACACACATATGTAAGCAACACACACACAGTGTGAGTCTGGAGTCAGGCGTCAGGCTGGCTCTGGTACCTCCATGCGGTGGATCTCGGCCCTCATGGTGCGGATGTCTCCCTGGCCCACCTCGGAGTCCACCGCTGACATGGTCTCTCTCATCAGCTGGGTCTTCTTTTCCCACAGCATGATCTGGCGCCTGGCACACACACACACACGCAGGAGTCACACACACGCAGGAGTCAGAAAGACAGAGGGAGGAGGAAAAGAGGGGAGGGAGAGAGAGGTTGTAGTGGTGGGGGAGTGGGGGAGAGACAGGGAGAGAGAAATAGTGAGGGATGGAGAGAGTGATAGAGGGAAAGGAAGGAAGGGAGAGAGGAAGAAGGAAAGGGATGAGAGAAGGGAAGAGAGAGACAAAAGGACTACTTACTCGGCCTCTATCAAACTATTAAGGAGTCTCTCCTTCTCCTCCTTGATCTTTTCAAGTCTCATCTGCATGTCGACAGACTCCCTCTCTGCATCCTGCGCACACACACACACACACACACACACACACACAAACCCAAACACACAGTAAGCAAGTCTGCCAACAATGATTTCAGAGTCACAATGACACCCCCTTGCTGAACATGTGGACACACCACCCGCCCCCATACACACACACACACCCAAAAACACAGTTAGCAAGTCTTTGAACAATGACCACATGACCGCCCCCCCCCCCCCCCCCCCC
>BROE01000002.1:6271544-6284552 GCA_036571765.1 Plecoglossus altivelis
CACACACACACAGCCCCTCCAGCCGTCCTACCTTGAGCTTGTGCAGGAAGTGTGTCTCCATGAGGGTGTTATCCTGCTCCAGAGCCTGGCGCAGCTGGCTGTTCTGGCTCAGCAGGCTGTTCAGCTTCAGCATGTCAGCCTCCAGCATCTTCATGTGTCTCTCCAGCTCCACTTGCTCCCTGCGCTCCTGCTCTATATCACCTGGGAGACAAACACACACAAAGGGGGGCATGAGTCAGAAGTGTGGGTGCGCGTTGTTCTTGTCCAGGATACTATGGCGATGCACACTCTGCCAAAGCGCTTTTGTATGTATGTATGTAGGGTTTAATTGCGCGCGCGCGTCCCAGCGTGAGGCGTATTTCCTCCGAGGGAGCGTGCCGGGGAGGTCGCACAGGCGCTGACGAGCCCGTCTGCGGAAGAGGGAGGAAGGGGAGGGCGAGGGGGGTCTGCGAGTATCTCCGTACCCTCGGTGCGGACCTTCCTCTGCTGCAGGATGGTGAGCTGCGTCTGCAGCTCCCGCAGGGCGGCGCTCTGGGTCTGCCTCTCCTGGGCCAGGCGCACCAGCTCCCCCTGCTGCCACAGCCAGAACTGCTGCTGCTCCTTGATCTCCGCCCACACCTCCTCCAGCTGCTTGCTCAGGGTGCTGGCCAGGATCTCCAGAGGGCCCATGTCCTCGTGCTGGTGAGGAGGGAGAGGGTGAAGGGTTAGAAGGAGGGGGTATTGGATGGAAGGGAGGGGATGTAGGTATCACCTCTGTTATAGAACCTTTAAAACTCATAATCTCTCTGTTCTCCACCTCTCTCTAGCCCTCCCCCTCACCCCGGTGCTGGCCACGATCTGCTCGATCTTCCTGTTATAGACGTTGATGGCGGCCTGCTTGCGCTCAATGACGTTGACGAGCTTGGCGATGGTGGCCTCGCTGGCCGACAGCAGGGCGTTGCGGCGCTCGATCTCCTCCTCCAGGGTGGCCTGGACGCAGGCCATGCCCTCCAGACGCAGGCTCACCTCGCTGACCTCCAGGGTCACCCCTGCCACCTCGTTCTCCAGGCAAGACATCTGGGCCTCCTGTTTCGGATGTGTGTGTGGTAGGTTACCACGGTGAACTGTCACTCACAATGACTCCACAGGCAAATACTGAAATGTCACAGTGGACCGGTTGCTCAGTGATACTCGTCTCTAGCACTCACGCTGTCCCTCTTGCGGGCGGCCATCTTGTCGGTCAGGCGTCGGGAGTACTTGGCCGTGTTGTCGTGGGTGAGCTGCTCCTGCATCTTGGCCACGATCCTGTCCTCCAGCTGCCTCCGCGTCACGCAGTCCTTCTCCATCTGCTTCCTGAGGGACGCCAGCTCCGCCTCGCGCGCGCCGCGCTCCTGGAGAGAGCGAGACCAAAACAGAGACCAAAGCAGAGATCAACGGAGACGGAGGGAGTTCGACCCAGGCAGGACAAGGGAGAGCTGACAGCGAATACAACATAGAACATCCATGACAGGCGTGTATAAGTATGAGAAAGTGGGCTTTATAAGTATGAGTATTACGAGAGTATGAGTATTATGAGAGTATGAGTATTTATGAGTATGAAGCATGAGAAAACAGTAAGGAGCAGTCAGCGAGGCGTGTGAGCGGGTGTCGGGCGTGGGCCCCCTTACGGTGTTGAGACGGGCCAGCGTCTGCTCCGTCTCCTTGAGCATCCTCGTGTAGGTGCTGTACTGTGCCTGCAGAGCCTCCTGCTGGCCCTGGCTCTGGGCGATCAGCTTGCGGGAGGTGGCGCCGTCCATCTGGGCCCGGTTGAGGAGCCCCGTCAGCAGCTCGTTACGCTCCGCCTCGCCGGTGATGGACTTCTTGAAGCCCTCGATCTCCGTGTCCAGGGAGATGACCTGGTGACTGGCATTGCTGAGGGGAGGGGTGGATGGGGTGCATGGAGGGAGGAGGAAAGGAATGGGAGTAGTTGCTAGTGATCTTGCGGCATGTTTAACTTGCTTGGATAGTTTGTGCTATGCTATGCAATACTATGACAGGTTGGCCTATGCTGGGCTGGATTTTAGCTGGGATTGTCTGGTCTAAGCTCAGCTAGGCATGTCTACACTATGCAATCCTATGCCAAGATAGGCTAGGCTAAATAAAGCTTGGCTAGGCTAGGCTGTTTCATGCTAGGCTAGGCTAGTTTACTCTAGGTTCTAGTTCTACGCTAGCGTGTCAGTCCTGACCTGAGGGCCTCCTGCATGGTGGTGAAGGCCTCGTCTCGTTTCCGCATGCCTACCAGGCTGCTGTTCCACTGCTGCAGCAGGTGCTTCCTCTCCATCGCAAGGCTGTCCATCTCCATCTGGGCCTAGACACACACCACACACACATGCACACACACACACACACACACCACATACACACACACACACCACATACACACACACCACACTCACACACACACACCACACACACACCACACACACATGCACACACACACACCACACACACGCAGGTCGTATCACAGACGGCACCATAAACAAACGGAACGAGGAGCTGCCTAACAGGTGTGTTTACCTCACAACAGTGACGTTACCTCAGCCAGAGCCTCCTTAGCTGCCTTTGTCTCTCCAGACTGGGCGAGGGTCTGGACCTCGTACATGGATATCTCCTCCGTCAGTCTCTCCATGTGCTTGGTGAGACGCTCCACGTACAGGTCCTGCTTGTACTTCTGGTCCTCCGCCTGGGTTTTCTCGGCGTCGGCCTTGCGCGAGGCGTTCTTCATGGCGGCGATGTCCGAGCGCAGGTCCGAGTTGACCTCGCGCATGTAGAACAGACGCACGGCCAAACTCTCCACCTCCGACTGCAGCTGGGACACTGCAGACGCCCGCGCGCACGTGTGAGCACAGCCAATAGGAATCGCTCAGGGTGGAACAGCGAGGTGAATGTGGTCCATGACTTCATGTGATAAGTGTGCCGGGATCTCACCGTGGTTTCTCTGCTTGCCGACCTGGCAGAGCGTGCTGCTGTACTGGTCCCTCACCCTGTCCAGCTGCTCCTGGGCCTGCCTTCGCTGGATCACCGCCTGGGTGTTCGTCTCGTGGTGGCTCTCCAGACAGGCCTGGAGGCGGCCTAACTCCTGCTGAACACCGTACAGGTCCACGCCCATCTCCACTCTGCGACCGGCCTCCACCTTCTCCGTCGCTGCCTGTGTTTCGGCGTGCGTCGTGAGGGATTATAGGGTGCAGACGGCAGCCATTGTGAGTGTAACTCTCCACTTACTGTAGACTGTTGCACTTCAATTTGGCAGTGGCAACTGGCTTTATGCCTTGTTGTAACAGAATATGTTAATGGCGCCCTCTCCTGGCGATAGAGGATACCGGGAAAGCAGAAGAAATGGGCTACATGCAAGTCTCACTCAGCAGCAGGAAGATGTACCTTCTCCCTGAGGTCCATGTCGAGTCTCTTTAACTGCTTGTCGAGGTGGTTCTTCAAGGCGTTCTGGAACCTTTTCATCAGGGGCTGGACAAAGACACGCATGATCAACATTAGAGTAAAATTCAATTGCGACAAATGCCTGAATACATAACCAAATACATGTAACGGTAAAAAAGATAAATATATCCTTATATAAATGCTCTGTAGAAGCAGTGCTAACATGTTCTGGGTCCAGGACGACCAGCTCTTCCTCTTCCTCCTCCTCATCCTCTATGCGTGTCCGCCTGTCCTCGCTGTCAGTCAGGGGAGCGAAGAGATGCAGAGAGGGGTTAGGAGGAATCGGCGTGGTCCCATGGTCTTGCACTGGAAAGAAAAAAGAATGCAACCTCATTAATGATTATTATATTTATTCCTTCAATTGATACAGTGAAGTGAATGGATGAGGTCCCACGATAAAAAGCATACCGTAATATCTACTATATACTTAATATCTTGGTAAAAAACAAACGCTATACATGAGTTATTTCAACACCACAGCTTTGTTTTGGCTGTCTAGTTCTAGTCTTTGGGTTTGCCACAGCAAGGCAGCTGGTACCAACCTGGGGAATTAGGTGCTACAAAGGCTGCATCAGTACCACTTTCTCCTGAGTTGGAGCGGTACACAGACTGGTCCCTGTCAGATGGATCCTCAGACCCACCCTGGCAGAGAGAAGAATCCCTCCAGTAACACAAACTTTCACCTCAACGGAAGTACATTGATTATGCCTATGACGTTGTGTGTTTGTGGACATTTTTGCTGCCACATATTTGATTCGAAGCAATACATCAGTTATTGTTTTATTCCAGCTGCACCCACGTTAGAAGACCTCAATTTTACCTCTTGACCGGGCGGCACAGTGACCCCTGAATCGGCACCTGCCTCTGCGGGTTCCCCTGGAGCCTCATTGTCCTTCTCATCCTGTGTTAGGGCCTCCTTCCTCTCCTCCTGCCCTGCTCCCTCGTTTTCGCCACTCTCCATTACTGTCGTACGAGACCAAGGTGGATTTGATTAACTAATCTATAGTTTTCTATTTTGACCAAAAACAAAATCCTTTTTTATTCCGGTTCAAAATGTGTTTATTTTTCATTCAGCGGCACAGATGCACTATGTTACGGTAGTCTGAATAGGAAATAGTCCAGATAGTCTATGCATTTCTTCTTTTAGTGTGTGTAGCTCGTTTACAGAGCTAGCACAAGCTACTATCGCTTGCCAGTGAACATTTTCGCACCGTCAATTAAACAACGGCAAACAAAGCAATGCACTTAATCTAGAAGTATACACCAAGATGATAACGACAGACTATTAGGAGGGACACCCTGTTTTAAGATAACGGAACGTTCTTCTAAAAATGTGTTGACTGCGGAACAGCTGCACTCACCTCTGTTTGGCAACCATACGTGGGTTGCTAGGAAACCACAAACTTCCGAGTAAGGAAAGGGGGCGGAACGCTCTCTCGCTGATATGAACCGATATGCAAATTGCAAAGAAATGTAGGCTATTACTTTAATTCAGTGTACACAGCCTCATACAACAGGAGTTCATACAAAATTCTTTATTTCAGGAACAAATAACCACGATGCAAGCCAGATTTTTTTCCTCCATTTGTAAGACAATGTAATTGCAATTCCAAATACAAAATCAATAACAGAGACGGACAATTTAGGCCTGCAAAGTAAAAAAACAAAAAACAAAACAAAATTCCTTCAGAACCTGTCATCTGTTCTTCACTACCCTTACTAAAAAGGGGACTTCATTTGGTCTAGAAAATCTAAATAGTTCAACAATACACAAAATCACTTTTACAAAGTAAAATAATCATTTACGTGTCTTTTAACGATTCTGTTCATTTCATAGAAGCCGACACAACACAGGACATTTGTATTCAAATCCAACATTACAGACTTCCCCAAAGAAAAGAAATAAAAAAAAGCAATCAAGAATGGAATACAGAATGAGTCAGAGACTGTTTAGTGTGTTCTAATGGTGGGTGAAGGTTATTGTGACTAGACTCTAGGGGAAGGAGTAAGCTATCTTTTAGACCGAGCTGTTGTTTTGGCAACGGACAACCTATTATGTATTAATTAACATTCTAGCTAGAATATAGAGCTAGCTGTAAAGGTCAAATCATTGGCAACCGAAGCATTGAAAATGGCTAATGTAAAAATCACAAAGAAAAATATGAAGCTTAAATGGCACATTTGAATGGCACGATAATGTTGGCTAGTGTGTCCTCTTCTTATTCTAGATATGTTCTATAAGTTAGCGAGCACATCATGAAACCAGAACTGGATATCACATTTGCGAACACAAATCTCAAGATACAACAACAAAAATCGGTCTCCATTTTTACTGTGCAATTTTCTGCCCCCCAACCGACATCCACGTGATTGGCTGGGAATTGTTTTCATACAAAAACAACAAACAAAATGGACAAAGTAATATCCATACATACATTCAATAAAGTGTTAGGCCACTTACAGGATATATACATCTTTTCAGATATACAGCTTATCTATATCTTTATAATAATAATATTTCCATCATTGCACTCCTTGTGTCCATTGATTACTTTTCTGCATGAAACTAACGTAGGCATCAGTGAATTGAAGACACTTGCTGCCTCATTTACAAAACCTAACCTTGTTGGTGCCCTAGTATGAAGGGGGATGGGCTTAGAAAGGGTTGGTTCCATATATGGTCATGGGCACTGTGGACATTTGCATATTACATCAGTTGGTAGCCAGTCAGAACGTTGAGGGGAGTGGTTACAACAGAGCACAAGCTGCTGTAGTGAAGTGCACACGGTCACAGGGAGTTAGCTTCATGGCATGGAGCATTGTGCGTGGTCGAGGTTCACATGGCCAATTCAACATCATGTGCTACCTCATAAACAGCCAGGCTCCAGAAACGGTCTTTGCCAACATGAAAAACGTTCTCTCGGGTAACAAAAACGTACATTCACATGAGGTGGAAACGTCACGACATCAAGGTGAGAAAACGATCTCCGTTTCATAACTGTATGCTCGGACGTGGCATGTTCAAGACATACTGTAGTTTCACCCCGTTCCTCTAATCTCCATCCTCAAACACGCACTTGTGCAGACGTCTGCTGTCTTTATAAGGTGACCGGTGAATGCTTAACAACGTGTTCCTATCCTCTTGTCCCCTATATAACCCCGCCCCCCCCCTTCCCCCGAGTCGCCCATCCCGTCTATCCTTCCACTAAGAATCTTCTTTCGCCGTTTCAACCCCTTCCAATAATACAAAGGACGTGAGCAGCGATATTTTTGTGTGTTTTCTTTGTTGTGTGAAGACCTTCATCTTGTTCCTTTGTAGAGTCCGTGCAAGGTCACAGGTCACGCCGTGCCCTAGTGTTCAGATGTGGTATCTGTCTCTGTGTCTCTCCAGCACTGAGGGCTTGGCTTAGCGACACGATGGCCCCAAGGGGTTTGGCTCCATTTTAATTTCATGGGCACCGAGCAATACTGTGTAAACTTCATGGGTCGCCAGTGGCGCCCCCTGCTGGTTCGGAGGGCTCCGGGTCTGGTGCCAGAGGGCCACTGGCGGAGCGGGTATCCATGGCAGAGTGCATGATGGTCAGCCACACGTCGTCCATGTTTGGCATTACAAAGATTTTCTAGAGAAAATGAAAGGTTGAATGTCAATGGATTTGGCTCCATTCTGTACTTCTGCAGGGTATTGGGTCTCTATGTAACACATTTTAACACCTGGATCGGATGACTTGGATCACTAGAACTAATGAGCAAAACAAATCAAATAAGCTTTGAAGGTCCATGTCATTTTTACCTGGAATTCCTGGTCCAGTTTCCTCTCGATCCAGTCAGTGACGTGGGCCAGGGTGACCTCTCTCTCCCCTAGTTTGGGCCGAGCCTTCAGCTCCAGGTGGGGGGGACTCCTGAATCCATACCTGGCAACCCAAAAGATCACCACAGTCTGGAAATGTTCTGGTCAGCCCACATAGCACAGTGAGATGCACATCCAAGGACCATTGACCAGTAGATGGCAGAAGTGTATAGAAGGACAGAATCAATTCATGCTCGCAACGCAATGGGGAAACTTAAAGTGCTACTATTAGTAGCACTTAGTATACTACATCCTATCCATGTCGTAGAGGACATGCAATATGGAACGTACGATATCGCATCCCCGGCTTATGGGATATTCGTGTCGACGTACCTATCTTCGATCACCGAGTTAGGGGTCGCGTGTGGGACCTACCATATCCTGTCAGTGGGGGGCGGGGGGATGTTGACGGCCAGCGTCCCCCGGAGCTCCTGGACCTCCACAGTGAGCAGCAGGGGGGTGTTGGACACCTCCTCCATCTTCTTCTTGATGAACTCCGTCTCTGTGGCCTTCTGGAAGTACTTGGACTTGGCTATCTTGTCCACGAAGCGCATGATCTTGCTGGGCTTGTGGCCCCCAGGATATCTGTGGCGAAGGGAAGCATTAGCGAAACTACAATCGACCGCCGCTAACGTGCCGATGAGTCATATGATCTTATGGACAGTTGAAGTTGATGTTGCATGGTTCCGTCATTAAAAAGAACATGTACGTTCTTAGAGGAACAGTTCGACATGTCCTCGTTACACGATCACAGACGTGTTCTACGCATCTCTGTAGGCCAACTGACGCGCCAAACGCAGCCATGCGCCTGCGTAACCGACGCCACGGGCGCAGGACGTGGCCGGGGGGGAGGAGAGCAACAAGGTAACCCCCAGTCTCACCCTTCAGCTCCGAGGGCGTCGGACGCGATCTCCGAGCTGTCCTCTTCGTCTGACGACCCCGCGCTGGACGACTCCTCGTCGCTGTCAGCCAGGCAGTAGGTCCGTGGTCTGTACCTGCGACACGCACCCACACACACACACACTTGAACACCTCCACCTCGTAGAAGACTGCCTCTAGCAGATGTGCGGTGATGACTAACACGGACGCAGGCTGACAGGGTTGAACGAGGACACGCCCAGCGCTAGCCGTGTCCTCTTCATACCCCCAGCACGTCACTACAGAAGACATCTTCAGTCGGCTTCAGATCGGTCGCCGACCCACAACAGCTTCACTGAGTTCATATGAGGCTACGTACGCAGACACTTCGCTGGGGCGTGCGCACGCACACACACACGCACACACACGCACACACACCTGAACAGCATTCAGTGTACCTGTTGTTATCAGAGGAGCCTCAGAAGCCTGAGCATGGTTGCAGGAGGGCGCTCACAGCACAGCACACGACAATACTGTTGCACACCCAACACAGACTGCGGACGCATGCACTAACGCAGTCATAAGCACAAACACAGCTACCGTTAACAGAGGCGACATGCTGGTTAGGTGGCACGGAAGCGCTGTGGAATCGCAGCACTCGAAGATGAAAATTCCGGAACGGCCGGAGAGACAGACAGCACTCACCAAGTAGAAAAAACACATCCAGAAAGCATCCGGGTCGTTGTGGCACCCAGGACCAGACAGGGCAGAGAGAGGAAAGGGGAAGGGTGCAGGAGGAGAGGACAGAGCAGAGTGCAGAGGAGGTGATCGCTTGTGGGTAACCCTTGGACCTTAAGAAAACACTCAGTGCCTCATTAGTCTGGATTCTCCAAGGGCAACAAAATATGTCTGAAGAAGAAAGAAAAAGGAACAAAAAAGATAGAAAAAAAAACCAAAGGAAGAAAAGTGCGATCCTCATTTTGTTTTAATCTGTGACCAAGCAAGAAGCCCTTTTAAATATACTTCTTGATTCTCCTTTAAATAAATAAATTAAAAGAAAGTGATACCAAGTGTGCCACTTTACGACTGTAAAATAGAGAAAGATTCTATCTTAGCTAGCTGCGTTTTGTTACTATGAGGCAGAGGTCTGTCTGGACTGTTCTGTCATGTATGGATGAGGTCTGTCTGGAGTGTCCTGTCATGTATGGATGAGGTCTGTCTGGAGTGTTCTGTCATGTATGGATGAGGTCTGTCTGGAGTGTTCTGTCATGTATGGATGAGGTCTGTCTGGAGTGTCCTGTCATGTATGGATGAGGTCTGTCTGGAGTGTCCTGTCATGTATGGATGAGGTCTGTCTGGAGTGTTCTGTCATGTATGGATGAGGTCTGTCTGGAGTGTCCTGTCATGTATGGATGAGGCAGAGGTCTGTCTGGAGTGTTCTGTCATGTATGGATGAGGTGGAGGTCTGTCTGGAGTGTTCTGTCATGTATGGATGAGGTAGAGGTCTGTCTGGAGTGTTCTGTCATGTATGGATGAGGTAGAGGTCTGTCTGGAGTGTTCTGTCATGTATGGATGAGGTAGAGGTCTGTCTGGAGTGTCCTGTCATATATGGATGAGGTGGAGGTCTGTCTGGACTGTTCTGTCATGTATGGATGAGGTCTGTCTGGAGTGTCCTGTCATGTATGGATGAGGTGGAGGTCTGTCTGGAGTGTCCTGTCATGTATGGATGAGGCAGAGGTCTGTCTGGAGTGTCCTGTCATGTATGGATGAGGTCTGTCTGGAGTGTCCTGTCATGTATGGATGAGGTCTGTCTGGAGTGTCCTGTCATGTATGGATGAGGTAGAGGTCTGTCTGGAGTGTTCTGTCATGTATGGATGAGGTAGAGGTCTGTCTGGAGTGTCCTGTCATATATGGATGAGGTGGAGGTCTGTCTGGAGTGTCCTGTCATGTATGGATGAGGTCTGTCTGGAGTGTCCTGTCATGTATGGATGAGGTCTGTCTGGAGTGTCCTGTCATGTATGGATGAGGTGGAGGTCTGTCTGGAGTGTTCTGTCATGTATGGATGAGGTGGAGGTCTGTCTGGAGTGTCCTGTCATGTATGGATGAGGTGGAGGTCTGTCTGGAGTGTCCTGTCATGTATGGATGAGGTGGAGGTCTGTCTGGAGTGTCCTGTCATGTATGGATGAGGTGGAGGTCTGTCTGGAGTGTCCTGTCATGTATGGATGAGGTGGAGGTCTGTCTGGAGTGTCCTGTCATGTATGGATGAGGTGGAGGTCTGTCTGGAGTGTCCTGTCATGTATGGATGAGGTGGAGGTCTGTCTGGAGTGTCCTGTCATGTATGGATGAGGTGGAGGTCTGTCTGGAGTTACCCTCCTTGCCAACTCTTGCAACACCAGGCGTTCCTCCTTGCCCAGCCTGATCAGGTTCATCTTGGTCTCCAGGGTCATGAGGAACGAGCCGCTGTAGGAGATCTCCAGGTCAAACCACAGACCTAGCAGGCACACAGACAGAGGGAGCGGGTTAGTGTGCGTGCTTCCCCCAGAAGGTTGCAGTTTGGGTGTGTATGAGTGTGTAATGTGCGTTTGTGTTATTGTGTGTGTCTTCCAATTTCACCGTTTTCTAGGAAATTTATTCAGCTAACTTTTATCTCCAGTGCATGGTCTAATGAGTTTAGTGGAACTTTGAAATGTGAGCAACAAACTTTGTCAGTCTTGCAGAGGCCAGGAGTTGAATGTCTGTGACCACAGGGTCTCCAGGCTTCAAGACAAGTCCGGTCCTTCCATCTTTCCTTCACCGCCCTTCTCCCCTCGTTCTCTTGCCCTTGTGCCCCCTGCCCGTCTCCCCCCTCCCCTCCCCCAAAGCTTTTTAGATTGGAGGAGAGGGGGGGGGAGGTAAATTCCCCTTGCCTTTTCTCTCACTATCATATTTGACACCGGCGGAGATAAGTAACACAGAAAGACAGGAGAGCGAGAAAGAGTGCGAGGGAGAGCGAGGGAGAGATCACAGGGCCCTTTGAACAGAGGGGAAACAGTTGGACACCGTGCGCTACTCCTCCTAGCCCTCGTTTGATGTCAGCGGGGGGGCGTTTCGCTGCATAAACATGGTCGCCCCCCCCTTCCCCCTCCTCCTCCACACTTCACACAAAAAAGCTCTCTCCCTGCTAATCTGGGTTAGACAAATCCTACCAAGGCTCGCGTCCGAATGCTCATGCATACTTTCCGCTGTGGGGCAGGCCCCTGCGATCAGCTGACACACAACTTCTCACACATCAAACACACACACAACAGGTTTACTGAAACGTAATACGTTTCTTCTAGGACCGACTGTGGACATGATTTGCGTCACGGTATGTTCACACTCACTCTCAGATATACACAGACTACAAAGAGTTGTTGTCTCTGTTCAGGGGGGGGGTAATGATAGTAGGCGGCCTGGGAGGCCTTGAGTTGAGAATGCAAAAAGAGAAAGAGAGAAGAAGTGACGAACAGGGAGGGAGAGATTCAGTGTCCTAACCAGACACAGAACGCGCACACACACTCAGATAGTTGTCACCACGCCACTCTGACCGACACTGTAACATACTCAAACATGTCACTGTCGACTAACAATGAGCCTCTATGTGGCTGTATTCTTTAAGTCAGTCGGCTAAGTGAATTACATAGTTCCTTTTTATAACCTAATAGTTCATGGTTTTATCTGAAGACACTGTGCAGCCATGTACGCATGTGTTCCACGGACAAAGGCCTTATATAGCAAAGCATCAAAGATGTTCGACACATACTTGGAGGGGTGATTAACTGTCTTGCTTCGGTCCTGTGATGAATTGATTAAAAGTACTTAAAGTTGTCTAATGTGGCAGGAGGAATAATGAAATCAAAAGGACAAAGCTACCAAACAGACACTGACAATATGATGAATGACCCCAAGAAACCTTTCTCCAAAAATACAATTTCCTCAAAATAAAGGCATTAAGGCGACAAACTCGGTGTGTGGAAAAGCAAGTGTTGACATGGTAACACATGACGAGAACGACGATGCACTCTGGTAAAATGAGTCTCCGCAGGCGTCAAAGACACATTCTGAGAAGGATGAAGGATGGGGCGTCTGACATCAGGTGGTCTCTCTCCTCTCACCCCTCTCTCCATCACTCTCTCTGCCCTTACATCATCCCTGTTACTCCCTCCGCTCACCGTTCCTCCCTACCCCCTCCCCATTCCTGAGTGACACTGCAACCCTGCCCACTAATAGCATGCCAGTCTGGTGTGAGAGATAGAGGAAGAGACAGAGAGAGGGAGAGAGGAAAAGAGAGCGAGAGCAAGGGAGAGAGGGAGAAAAGAGGAAGAGAGCGAGAGAGAGAGGGAGGAAAGAAGAAGAGAGCAAGAGAGAGAGAAAGGGATGAAAGAGGAAGAGAGGGAGAGAGAGGGAGGAAAGAGGATGATGAGGCAGAAAGACAGTGCCTGGGTACAAAAACAACCCAAAAAAAAGTGAAAGGAAAAATGAGAAACAGACAAACAAAGACACATGATAGCAAAATCAATAGTCAAAAGAGAGAGCGTGCGAGAGAGAGAGGGACAGAAATGGAATGAGGGATAGGCATAATAGAAAGGGCCAGAGAGGTCAGGAGAGGGGGAGAAAGAGAGCGATGGCTCGAGCCAAGCCCAGTGGCCCTTCGTGGCCCTCTGCTGGCCTGGGGGCCCATGGTGATAATAAGCCCAGGTCCTGCAGTGCGAGGGTTCAGGGAGGCCAGCGCTGGGCGCCTAGCAATGGGGAGGAGGGAGCCACGGTGATAGCTGCCAGACCAGGCCAACGCTACCCTAATTGGGGTGAGGATGCGTGTTGAGGGGGGTCAC
>BROE01000002.1:6284609-6306558 GCA_036571765.1 Plecoglossus altivelis
CTCCCTCCCTCACCTTCCTCCCTACCCCTCCCCTTCCTGAAAATCACCCCCTGCAACACCTGCCCCACTAATACAGCCAGTCTGGGGACACTAGAAAGACACCAGAGCAAGGTGAGAGACAAGCGTGAGAAGCAAGGAGAGAGAGAAAAAGAGAAGAAAAAAGAAAGGAGTCAAAGAACGAGAAAAAAAGAGAAAAAGAATGAAAAGGAACAGCAGAAGAGAGAGAGGAAAGAGATATTAGGCAGAAAAAACAGGCCTGGGCAAAAACAACCCAAAAAAAGTGAAAGAAAAATGAAACAGAAAACAAAGACTACATGATAGCAAAAATCCAATATCAAAATAGAAGCTTGCCAGAAGAGAAGGACACAGAAATGGAACGATAGCATAATAGAAAGCCAGAGAGTCCAGAAAGGGAGAAAAACGATGGGCGTCGACCAAAGCCCCATGCCCTTCATTCCCCTGCTCCCCCGGGGCCATTGATAATAACCTCATCTCCAGTCCAGTCAGTAGCCACTCGCCTAGCACTGTGGAACCACGGATACTGCCAACCATGCCACGCTATTCACACTAATTGTAGATGCGTTTCGAGGGGTCACTGTGGACGAGCTCAACAATCGGCATGCCATGCGAAGTAATCACTCACACACGCCTTAACCAACCACACCAAACAAACACTTCCAACACACACACACACACCGCTTCTACCCTAATCACCGCCCAGCAGCCAATGCAAGATTGGTGTGAGTTGTGTGGTGCGGGGATTATTGTCATGAGACCAGCCGCTCACACACCACCTCACCCCACCTCCGATGGCCATGAACACCGCTACGGGAAGGTATGTCGAGTTCGCTCAGCGCGCCACAACGCCCTCCACCCACAGCGAGAAAACGCCGGAAGCCCCAAACGCCCGAGAAGAAAAAAACGCCCGACCGAACGAAACCGACCTGTGCCCACAATACCACTCCAAAAAACACCAAGGCTCTGCATTCATTCATTAAAAAATAATTATTTTTTTTATTCGACAGCCAACGCTTTGGATTACGACAGAGCGAAAACGCAGGGCGATCCAAAATGAGGTCTTTCGGTGATCCTCAGAGATCCGGGGGTTGGAAAGCTGGTTGTTTTGTGGAGGCTGCGGAGTGAGAGTCCTAATAGAACCGTCCAATCGCTTTCAGTCCCCATTAGCGTCTCCCAGAGTACCGGGAGTGAAACATGACACAACACCGGTAAGTGGGAAGCAACACCAAGGGAGGAAGAGAGCGAGAGCCAGTTCAAGAATAGACTGAGGGAGAGGTAACAGACGGAGAGAGAGGGAGGAAGAGAGAGAGACAGAGAGAAAGAGAGGGAGAGAGAGGGAGAGAGGGAGAGGTAACAGACGGAGAGAGAGAGGGAGAGAGAGGGAGAGGTAACAGAGGGAGAGAGCGGGAGGAAGAGAGAGAGAGAGAGATTGTCCTTGCATAACCACACAGAGCTGTGTGGACAAAATCATCTCTGACGATAAATATGGAATAACGCAGAGCAGAATCCTGTTAGGAAGTGTAGAGTACAGCGTGACGTCGACTCCACAGTATGGTGTGGACTAAAAGTGTGCATGCGGTGTACTGCCAATCAGGTTGTGCAACTAACAGCCATGCCCCCTGATGCAGCTTAGCCTGTATTTACCTTAGCAAGGCAGACAACCGTGGCCTAAACTGCTTAGGGCCCCAAAACATCGTACTAAGACGAGCATTTGCTAACAAACCAAATTCCTAATCCTCAACAAATCTCCTCTGTGTTTCTGGTGTTTTTTTGATAGACATGTGATAAACAGACACATGGTTTGTTTGGCGAGAGAATGTGTGGAGGGTTGTGGAGCCGTATGATAATGGGGCACAATACCCTGCCTGCATGAGACTTGTTGTTCGGGTTTTATTTCAAGAAACCCCATACGGTCTCCTGGGTTTGTCTGTGTTGTGGAGTTCTGCGTGCTCTCGGCGTGATCACGTGACTTTCCCTCCATAAAGAATCCCAGTGTTTAAAAAAAACAACCATGCAGAGCAGATTGCTCTCCTGCCCAAGACGTGAGCTCTTGGCCTTGGTCTCTTGGTGTTGTTGGCATGGTTTCCCCATCGCTCCAGGCTGCCCTTGGAGGGAGGTAGGGAGGCAGGGATGGGGGTGGGAAAGGCAGAGAAATATCTTTTTCTGTGGACACTTCTGCCTGTGTGTGTGTGTGTGTGTGTGTTTCTAAGTGTCACCTCTCCTAGCACGCATGTACGGGTCATTATTGTGAGACAAAAACCTTTCAGGGTCCAGAATAATCAAATGATTACTATGTCTGTGCATGTGTAATCATTATAGGTCTCAGTCATTTCTCAGAGGGATTTCCTATAAGGTGTGTGTGTGTATTGGTAGCAAGTGTGTTAGGTTCCATGCTTTGGGCACATCTGCTCCCTTCAGCGTATCTCCAGGGCTTCGGTGACAGATCTTGTGGTTGTGTTTTTACACCATTGTTGTTAGCGTAACATTGTAAGGGTTTTTGCTGACTTCATGGTGACTATGTGTTTATAGCACTGTTAGGACCAGGCAGACACAGTTTTCAGAACTGACCCCACATTTCCTGTGTTGTTGTTGTTAGCAACACTTAGCGTGGCTGTGTGATGTCACTAATGCTATTGTCGTTAGCCACACTTAGCATTCTTAGCGTGGCTGTGTGCTCTCACTAATGCTGTTGTCGTTAGCGACACTTAGCATTCTTAGCATGGCTGTGTGCTCTCACTAATGCTGTTGTCGTTAGTGACTCTCGAGCATTGTTAGCCTGACTGCGTGAGGGGAGGTCATTCAGCCAGCTCACCCACACAGCTGACACAGAGCACCAGTATTTCAATCACATTAGTCATAGGAAAGTGACTGTGGAGAGTGGGGCAGAGGGGACAAGTCACAAGACATACTAGCTGCTATGACCCGACACACACACACACACACACACACACACACACACACTGTGGTGGAGCGGGCCTGCATGAGCAAGAGCCTCTGTGTGTGTATGATATATAAAGTTGTGCATTGTGCAACCTACACACAGCTTGTACCCCAGAGGGACGTTCTGAGTGTGTGAAACTGATATGTTCCCTTGTTTGCGTAAGAGAGCGATGTGTGTGCTCGCATCTGTGTTAGCGTGATTAAGCACCTGTTATCAGTGGTTGTCAAGCTCTATAGATACAGCATTTAGCATGTTGTGGCAATGTGTCCTTTACACTAGCTCTGTAATCGGACGAGATAGGAACTGTTGACTCATTAGACTGACAGCCAGATTCATCAGCAACAGCAGAGCACATATGTTTTCCAGGGTCCGACCCTGCTAGATCCATCTTCCTGGGGTTAGGGTCCATGGGTGAGGCCTTCCTCCATGCTATTAGCACGACAGTGACATCGACCTGCGGGCTGGTAACAGTCAAGCAGTACACACACCTACTGGTGCAACGGGAAACACTTAAGCCTTGGTTAAACCTCCAACTGGAATATATCTAGTGATGGTTTGCTTCCTGCAGCCTTGTATTCTTTAAGAGGAAGGGATGGAGACGGAGATACAGACGCAGTCGAGTTAGACGGGCGTTTTTTTTCCCCCGTTTGGTTGTTGTCGTTTTTGCAACCTACAGGTGGAGCTAGGTGACATGAAACTGAAGAGCTGGTTGACATTCTCTAATAGGAGTCTCACTGTGTGTGTGAGTGTGTGTGTGAGTGTGTCTGCATTTATGTCCATCACACTGAGCCACAGGTGGCAATCTGATGAATGGATCAATAAGGCAATTCCCCCTACCGTGCACACACACGCGCACACGCGCGCACACGCACAAACACACACAGGGCCTGGCTTGGCTCTGACAAGCCCCTGAGTCTTAATAAGACCCCTGCCTACCAGTATGTCACGCCTTTGTGAGGAGAGGCTGCAAATTGCAGGGATAGGGTGGTGTGAACTTCCATTTACTCCAGCTACAGTAATAGCACTCGGCACAGCGGGAGTCTGGCTAAGAGTGCGCGCGTGTGCACGTGCATGTGAATAAGCGTGAAAGGCTGCATGTCTGTTGGTTCGTGCGCAGTATGAGTGTTCTGAGTCATTCAGTCAGTGTGTGAGCGAGCTTCCTTCCCCTACCCTGGTGGTCCACCGAAGGTCTGGACGCCCTGAGGATCTTGGGGGTGGCCACGCCCATGTCCAGCTCTGTCAGAGTCAGCTCGTTCATGAAGTAGGGGAGCTGGGAGAGGGAGAGAGGCTCAGCGTCAACTAAACACACACCCACACACACCCACACACCCACAGCTCGCTATCAACTGCCCCCGTGTCTCAGCTCAGCCCAATGGCTAGTGCCTCCCACGGTGGCCAGCAGAGATGACCAGATGACCACCTGGCTGTCACCTCCCCAGGACACGATGACACAGCTGTCCTGCGGCTGGACGCCCAGAACGACACGGCCAGACATGAAACAGGGATCAAACACAGAGCGGACAGAGATGAGGGATGAGACCCGCTCTCTTCGAGCCCAGCGTGACGCTCTCAGGTCCTGCGGTGACACTGCACAGCGGTGGAGGGTGACATTTCAGTTGCCGTGCGCTTGCGTGTGTGTGTGTGTGCGTTTGTCCCTGCAGGGGAGCAGGAAGGTCTAGACCGTGAGGCATGACTGTCCTTTTTTGTTGCTCAGCCTCCATCTCTCTTCCCTCTCCTTGCTTAAGCCTTGGAACTACAGCAGCACTAACGCAGCACTCCCATACCTCAATGCTAGTTACTAGTTTACACTCCCTTCCTAGTTTGACCATTCCCGCAAACGCACCACACCTCTAAAAAGCAGGCAGAGGTCAGTACAGGTCAAAGGTTAGGTGCTGACTCACCCTGATCTTGCTTAACTTCATCTGGATCTTCTTGGAGACCACGTCGGCCCAGTAGGGCTCACACAGGAAGTCCCAGATCACTCGGCCAACCGCCGCGTTCACCCAGGCAACGGGATCCCTCTCCGGCGTCACTGCCACGGGGATGCTGGGTAACTGGTGTGAGGGGACAGCGGGGGGGCAGAGAGTGAGACAGAAACAGGGAAAGGTTGTGAAAAGGTACTTGCAGATACCTCCTTTGAGAAATGACAAAGAGAGAGAGAGAGCAAGAAGACAGAGTGAAAGAAAGAGTGAGACAGAGAGAAGGAGACAATCAGAAGAGAGAGAGAGACAGTAAGAAGAGAGAGAGACAGTAAGAAGAGAGAGAGTATGAAGAGAGAGAGACAGTCAGAAGAGAGAGAGACAGTCAGAAGAGAGAGAGACAGTCAGAAGAGAGAGAGAGACAGTAAGAAGAGAGAGAGACAGTAAGAAGAGAGAGAGACAGTAAGAAGAGAGAGACAGTCAGAAGAGAGAGAGACAGTCAGAAGAGAGAGAGACAGTCAGAAGAGAGGGAGACAGTCAGAAGAGAGAGAGACAGTCAGAAGAGAGAGAGAGAGTAAGAAGAGAGAGAGACTGAGAGGAGGTGGGAACCTTCTTGCCCGCCCCAGGGCTGCTCTGAGGGCTCTGGGTGAGAGGACTGGCAGCAGCACTAGCAGCAGCATTGGCAGTGGAGTTGCTAGCCTGGGCGTGGACTAGAGAGGCCATGTAGTTACTGTAGTCAAGCAGGGTCTTGAGCTTGACACTGCCGGTGGCAGCTGAAGCAGACTCCCTGGTCCTGGGGAGAGAGGCCAGGGCCTCGTCCAGACTGCCCCGACTACTGCTACGACTGTGGGACGTCAGGGCTGGATGAGGGGAGGGGAGAGAGGACCAAAGTATTACACTATGTCTTTGGCTGAAATGATTTCTTGAAAAACGACAGTTTCGGCTTGATGTGAGGTAATGTACCCTACAATGGGGTTTGATTTGAGTTTTGCCTGTCTTTTTCCTGTTGAAGCACCTTCATTTACACACGTGAGGACCGTAATCTTATCAATCAAATCGCTCGCGAAAGAATGGCGTTCACCCACCGCTCTTGCACCCCACCAAACTAGCAGCTCTCTTCATGTCTGTCTTGGGCTTGGACGCCAGCAGAATCCTCTGGAACCATTCCTCCTTCTCCCTCCCTGTCCTCCCAAACAGGTAGAGAGTCAGTTCCCTGCTGGATCCTCGCCCTCCCTCGAGAGTCCCCGAGGGCCGTCTGGACGTGTCGCCACCCCCGCCGCTGGGTCCCTCCCCCCGATCCGCCGAGGTCGTGGTCGCCGCGCGGTCGTCAGCGGCGTCGGAGCGGTCGTTCTCGGCTTTGGACATGAAGTCATCCTGCTTGGCCAGCTGGATGCAGATGGGGTACTTCTTGTTCCAGATGCGCTTCCTGGCCAGGTTGTGAGGTACCAGGTAGATCTGGAGAGAGACGTGGCAAAGAGACAGTCTCTATGATGAAGACTTGGGTATGATGACAGCATGACCAGAATCGTTGGTTCGATATGAAGACTAGAACAATTTATGGATTTTGTCGAAATCATATAGAGGGTACAACTGCGATACATCATTAAGGGACATTCAAACAAATGTCTCTCGCACGCACGCACACACACGCACGCACACACACTACCTTGCTGTTGGTCAGGTCATAGATCTTCTGACTAATATAGGTAACGTCCGGTTTAGGCTCGTTGTGCATCGCACGGCGTGGAATGTTCCGGTTGGGCTTGGACAGGCGCAGGATGGAGCCCTCCAGTCGCACGAAGACAGAGTGGGTCAAGGTGGCATGGTAGGTCTCAGGGTCATAGTTCATGATCTCATTCATCCAGCCCTGGGGAGAAAACAGTTATTGCTATGTGGTATCACAGACGGACCTCTGGGTTTCAACCCAACAGTGTTTCACAGTATGAAGCTGGGTTGGGTTATTAAGTTTCTCTGTCAATTCAATTTACTGCAGCCTATAAAGTTTAAATGCCAGACAGACCAGCCTAGCGATCCCTCCAATACTGGGTGGGTACCAGTTTCACGACCAATCAAAATCGGGCATCTCATTTAAAACCGTTCATCCACCACACGTTCTACTACAGGTGGTGGATATTATTTACTGGTTTATATATTTATGGGACTGATTGGACCTTATATCCCACCTTGCGCACACTAATAAACTCTTGATTGCATGGTGGGTTAGGGGCGTGTTGGGAATACACAGCTGTATATCACACGCCTGTGTGATATGCGGCTATAAGGAGAAAGGCTAGAAGATTGGTGACGCTTGTAAAATTCTGACGCAATACGAGACTCCTAGACCCTTGTCTCCTCTCCTACAACAGAAGGCAGGCTATCAAGATTTGGTGTAGATTGTGTGCAGTACATCAGCAGCTGGGCATTTTTATATTCAGGAACGATTTCTCCAACAGTCAGGTATGGAGATTAGACGGAGAGAGCGAGATTAGGAGGAAATGTGAGGAAATTCGATTGAAAAAAAGGGACAAAGAACAAAAAGAGAGAGTGGTGGGAGGAGATGGAGACATGAAAGAAAGAGGGAGCTGGCCAGCAACAGAACAACAGAGCATCAAAACATTAGAACGGCGGAACAAAAATAAATGAAAAGGACAATGACTCCAACAGAGGAGAGACCGTCCCTTCTTAGTTTCCATGGTGTCTGGTCTGGACCAAAGTGCCTTCTACATCTCAACACTGGAACGGGTGTTCCTTCACCTTTGACCCATCAGCAAAATGCAGACATATCCACTGTTTGGGGGGAAACAGTGGATATGTCCGCATTTAAGTTCATGATTCAGTTGCCAACGTTATCGCCTCTCAATCAGGCAAAGAGGTCAAGCTGGACAACAGACCCCAACTGGCCTTTTCCCTGCTATCGCAGAGCGGTGACATCATTTGAACAGCGGCCAGTGAACATAGGGTGACCAGACAGCCTAGCCGACTGAATTCCCCCCCGGGGGGGCAACAGACAGCCTAGCTAATGCTAAGCTTCAACATTAGTGATGGACAAAGGAGTAGCCTAACAGGCTTTGCTAATAAAATACAGCCCGGCAGTCTCCAAATCCATTTGAGCGCTAATGCGTCTAAATGAGCCGGTTGGCTGGTTTCCTCAGGTAATTTATTGCCCATTTGCACTGACAGAGGCAATCGAGCACGTCACCTCACGAGTCTCTCCTTCTGTTATTCTGCCCTCTGACAACAAAAGGAGGGAGAGACGAGCGACTCGGCCGGTCTTATTTGATGCCCTAATAGCCCTATTGCCTTTGAATTGGGTCGTGCGGTCCGTCCACGACGTGGCACTTTATTGGATCTGAATGTCGCTAACATCGCCTGCTTTCACCGTAATAGACGAGTCTGAAGAAAGAGATTGATGAAAGAGGAGGCTGACTGAAGCTGCTTATTCATGTTGATGGTCTTTTTGATACATTGTGCCCGATCGGTCGGTTTCTAAAGAGATTGGGTCTACTTTGCATCGGTTATCAAAGCATCAAAGCATCCGAGGAACTGCTTTTCTGTTCCGGGAGAATGTCAAGGTTGTTCAAAGGGTTATTCTAGGTGAGTATTTCATTACTGTCTGAAGTCACAACATACACTCGGGGACTTAGAATCTAGTCATTTTCTTCAAAGTCTCTGCCCCTGTGAATTCTGGGTTCAGCTGAGAATTGTAACACAGTGACTAACCTTGAAGAGGCTCGGCTCCCTGACGTCCAGCTGGGCTATTTTCCACAGCGCCCCCTGGTGTCTAGGATGCCTGAGACCCCGGCCGGAAGGCTTGGGACCAGCCAGCCACACCACGCCAATGGCCAGAAAGAACCCCAACCCAACTCCTAGCACCATTCCCCCAACGTAGGTGGGCAGAGGGAGTACAAGGAACCCGTACACCAGCGCGGTGAGGAACATGAGGGTGTAGTACGGAACGTTGGCGTCCGGTTCTTCTTCGTCCCAGTCGTCTTCGCTGCAGGGTTCCGTACTGCCACTGCCGGGTGCCTTAGCCCGACTTCCACTTCCGGTGTCTTCCGTCTGATCCAGGGCATCCAGTCCTTCTGTGTCTGTGCACATCTCAAAGTCGTCGCTGTAGAGGATGCAGTAGTCCTCGTCTTCCTGCCGAGCTAGGGCAGACATGGAGCACTTGTCCAGGGCCAGAGACATGGAGCCCGGGGCCGGCTTGGGGTTTCTAGTGTCGGGTTGGTTCGCCGACTCGGCTTGGCCCGATGTTCCGTCGTTGGGGCTCTCTGCATCCCACTCGCCCCCTTCCTCCTCTTTGATGCAGTAGCTGTTATTGTTACTCTCCAAGAGGCCGTTGTTGAGAGACGCCAGGCTGGAGAGCTCCGAGGCACTGGAGGAGAGAACCTTGGGACGATAAATACTGCTGCCAATGCTGCTGCTGCCGCTATCTTCACCCCGCATCCGGTTCAGGAGCTGCAGGGGTTCGTAGATGGCCTCGGAGAAGCGGCGTTTGGTGTCCTCGATGCGGGCCTCGACTTCCAAAACCTTGAAGAAGGAGCGGGTGTCCGGGGAGGTGAGCGGAGAGGAGGGAGCTGTTTTGGAGTCCCCTGTGCCCGCGACTGATGGGGCAGGAGCCCGGGACTGAGTGAACTGCTTGAAGAGCTGCAGGTTGAGGCGCGAGTCCGAGAGGCGATAGGGCGCCGAGGAGGACGACGACGAGGAAGAGGAGGAGTCCTGATTGGTGTCGGACGACAGCGACTTGACCAAAGTCTTCATCAGTTGACGATGGCGAACGGAGGAGGAGGTACCAGAGGAAGAAGGCTCGATGTCTGAAGACAGAGACTTGACCAGGTTGAAGAAGGGCTTGTCACTGAAGGGGACAGTTCCAGACCTGGAGGGTGAGGTGGTTGGGGTAGAGCTGGAGGAAACGGACGAGGCTGTGCTTTTCGGATCTTTGGGCAACGTAGAAAAACTAGGGGTGACAGAAGTAGAGGCCTGGGGCCCAGGAATGGGAGAAACCGTGGAAGCTGAGACGGGCATGACAGTAACGTCTGCAGGGGACTTTAACGCTGTTCCCTCGAACATGTCCTCGCTTGCCTCCTGGGCCGTCACAACGCTGGCTCCCTCCTTAACGGCAGGAGACGGGGCAGAGGAGGAGACGGGCGCTCCGTAGAGCTCCTTTTCCTCCGCCTCCTCTTCCTTCCCCAGGGCAGAGAAGTGGATGGTGACGCTCTCTTTGGACAGCGAGTGCTGGAGTAGGACTTTGGGCACAGCCGGGGCGAGTGGCCGGGCGGCTGGGGGAGGAGCTTTGTCTGCATGGCTGCTGGAGCGCCGGGTGGTCATGGCAGTGCTGCTCCTGCTGGGGTAGAGTCTAGGAGAGAGAGAGGCAGGAGACAGAGTTTCACACTAGGGTAGAATGTGGTATATGATGGCAGACCCCTACATTCAACTGTAAAAAACTCAAAAGTAATTCGGCACTCCCATGCAACGGTCACACTTACCATGGGAAAATACGTTTTGCTCACACAAACAGAACTGTTAGACAAATCTACAGTCTGATTAAATGTCGTGCTACCATTCGAAAATCCCAAATTGTTGACCTTTGCACCTATTTATAAAAACCCACAACCAGCACACAGGCCTGCAATGCATAATGGTTTCCAGAGCGTTTAAGGAATGAGTATTATCAGACGGATCGATGCACACACTACAAAGAGGAAGGAAGTACAAACTTCATGGAACATACCGGACCATCATCAAACATTTACTATTACTTAGCGGCTAACTGAATCAAACCGAACAGCGCAGCACTGTCAAGAGATGACCCCGATGATATCTTTCTAGACAGCAGCGCCAAATCAATGAAAGCTTATTGAATTTAAGCCACCGAGAGACTATTCTGGAGAGGCCATAGCATTTACAGAGAGGGAGGTGTCCCAACAATGTCACCATGGTTTTTCTTAGGATAAACATGCCCAAACAGGGGGGTGGGGGGTGGTGGTGGGGGGGATTAGCTATTAGCCAGGATAAAGATACAGTGAAAATACCATCCTGGTGTCTAGCTAGGTAAATGCATGAATTAAATGTCATTGTGATGAGATGTTCCTATAAACAATGCATATGATTAACAATCAGTGTACAGGGCAACATTGAGAAACAAGCTAATGAGAAGTCGAATGGCATTGTGAGATAAAAGTCCTCAAAGGAAACCCAATCCTTTTCCTGGAAGCGACTGAGGTAGAGTTGCTACAACAGCCTGAAAAGAAATCCCTGGGTGCATTTCCTCTCATCAGAAAGAGAGAGTTGGAGTGTAACCGTTACGTGCACGCATGCATACACCTACATTTCAGTTGGAGTTTGCATTAGGATGTGTACGTGTGTGTAAAAGTAAGCGTGCGTAGGAGTCGACAGGATGCCATGCTGCCTGTCTCTTGGGGCTTGTTCTGCATCAGCCTTCCCAGCAGGTCTGCAGCAATCAGGCATCCAGAACCACAAGCAGCCGGTGATTACAGACCCAGCCTGCCACTCACACGCTTGTCACACATTCAGATACGTAGATACACACTTCTTGCAAGAAAAAAAAAGACTGCAGAGGCATACACATAAGAGCCACATTTTCCACATGCTACACACGTCTACACAGGAGGCAGAACATGCTTATGCCGAAACGACAAGGGTTTATGCCAAAGACATATCCACCTTTGACCCACCATCGTGTATAAAATATCCTCGCTTACCTCAAACATCACATTGGTATGATTTTTACCCCACAATATTCAGCGGTGTGTACCTCAGACTTGTCTGCCGTACAGATTATGGAAGAAGGGTGGGGTAAAGTAGGTGGTACAACAACACCTTGTCATGACGTAACATGTCCATTTGATCCGGAGCATCATTCTGTTTGGCATAGTGGCTGACCTGACAAAAGGGCGACATTAACAAGCTTCAAGCTAAGCGCCGCTAAATTCCCGCTTACCTGGTGAGATGGGGGTTAACACTTAGACCAATCCTCATCCAATTAGTTTGGCTATACAAGGCCAAGTGTACAATCTCTTTGGGTAGGATGAAGTGTGAAACAAAGGGTAGAAAAATGTCCCACAGCACGAAGGGGACGACAACATTGAACGTGTTTTTCGAGTTCTGAGGTGAAGGAACTACTGCAAGGACATGTGTTCTGGGAGGTCAAAATGACATGAAACTAACATTTCGAAGAGACGCAAACGTGCGTCTTGGGTTAATACACATTTAGTTAGGTGTCTTTTCCTTTTCCCACCAGGAAAAGCCATTAACACTTCTAACCCATGTCAAAGATTGTCCTCCACGGCCATTAAAAAAAACATGAAAGTGCTTCTGTAACGGTAATTACATTATGACTGCAGTTGGCTTCAAAAGGGTTTGACTGAGACCAGCTTGCCACATGTCTGTTCTTGCGTGACGTTTAATCAACGTTTGATTAGCATTTTTTCACCAGCAGATTACCATGGTTAAATGGGGCTTGGGAAGCTAACCATTGGCTTGAATTAAAATTCGAAGGGCTTTGATAAGACATCAATACAACCTGTGTAATTATAATTAGGATTGTTAATTATCCGCCGTGTCTAAGGTTTGTTATATTGTAACTACTGATACATGCACAACACAAAGGAAAGTTAAGCGCAACCTCAAAAATGCAGACATGCAAGTTCAGACACCAGAAGTCGAATCGTGAATCAGGACAAAGTCTTGATGCTGATGAACTAAACATCTACACCGCTTTATCACCTTCTCTATCTCTCCCCATAAAAACATCTGACATGGACCTTGTCAGACACATGACAAAGCAGGTGTACGCACGGCACCAAACTACCCCACCCCCACCCTCCTCGCTCACTTTCTATCCCCCGCCCTGCAGCGAACGGACGATGACACCCCCATCTGGATCATCCTCCTCACCCTTATCGATCTGCCTCATTTATAATTTATCATTGCAGCAGGACGCCAGATAGCTGGGCTATGGATCGGTCTTAGCGAACTGAACAAATGACTGTGAGTGTCGCTGCAGTAGATAAAAAGTCATGTGAAATAATAGGATTTCTATTTTCGGACTTGTTTCCTAATACTGTCAACCGTCCTTGTACGCGTTTCTCGATCGTTAGCGTACGGCACGGTGAAAAGCACCGTTTATTGTTCTTCAAACGTTCTGAAGTTTCCCACAGGTCAAACATAGGTCATCGTTTAACGATTGGTTAATAAGTTCTTGCTCAAGTTGTTGACACTGGTTGGCAGCTGTGGGGACAACAGTCCCTTCGCTGGGTCTGATAAAAAAGCTGGCTTCGGTGCTGGCCACCGTGACATGTCACGAGTAAACTGGCCAGCCAGCCAACCACATCCCTGTCCCTAGCTAGCCATCGGGTCAAGACTACAATAAGGCTATTCTACAGCGCTGCAGTGTGAGCTAGAGTAATAGGCCTCATTCGAATCCATGTATCTTATAAAGAGCTTAGTCAGAACCTACACAGAACTTTCACAGTACCCTGTGCTGATGTGTCAAACACCTACTGTGTGCGTTTGCATGTGTGAAATCCGTAATGCATGTAAAACGGGCCAAACTCACTGTTTACTACAGGACCGTGGGGACAGACCGCTTCAGGTCTGTGTACGCATTAAAGTGCAATTCTATTAGTCCCCGTCCCCCTCCGCGCTCTATGCGCCAAGTTGTCGTGCCACAGTAAGCCCAGTGTGGCGTGGAGCCATGGAGATCCGCCGAGCGCTGATGATGCTAATTACCATGGCGATGAGCTCTCATTAGATCTGGTGTTATGACTTCATCAGGGAGATGTTCACAACTCTCCCCGGCTCATCATTAACTCACACTTAGCGCCATAGGAAGACATTCCTAGATGTGTGGAGTCGCTGCAGACAGTTTGATGTCCTTTGGCCTTTGAGGATGTCAGTGTGGTGGCGATTTCAAAAGGGAGGGTTTTTATGATTCATCTCTATGAGGGAATGTGGCAAAGTCACTTTGGTTGGTGGTAAGGAGAGCGTAGGAGACAGAATTGGGCTGAAGTTGAGTCATGCTGGGTTGTTAATGACATTTTATTCCAGTGGGATGGTGTTGCGCATGAATCATGTGGCAAGATGCTAACGCACACCTCATCCGCTGACCTGACCAACCAGTAACATTCTTCCAACGCTGCTTTTATATTTAGCTTTCACTTGCAATCTAAGTCAGAGCGTTGCGTAATTCAAGTCATCTAAAGTCCCCAACGAACCCACTTCCTACCCTACATCTGATTTGAACCTTGAAGGCTGCGTTCAGACTGAGCTCACCCAGCACTGCGGTCACCGAAGATTGCGAAATACAACTGCAACGCCAAGTCAGGGATTTCCCAACTCCCATTGTTAAATGTCGACATGGTCAGGCCTACATGCTGTCGGAAACATTGTGGGTCTGTAACGCAGCCAATCAGGAAAAAGAAGAACACCTATGTTATCATTGGCATTTGGCAGTTAGTATAGTTACGGTCTGTCCACCTCTTCATTTGTGTTGTGTATCGTCTACAGTCTTTTGCATTGGCTATTTTTCAAATGCTATTTTTCCCCAAATGTTTCCTCTGCGATGCGTAAAAGCACCAACCACCACCACCCTTGTGGCTTTCGCTTTAGCGCTCACATTCAATTAGAAGCAGAAAAGATGAAGGAGAATTTCAGGTCAGCCACCACCAATACTAGCTGGGCTGCAAACCAGGATGCATACACAGGCGATACACACGTTGAGCCTAATTGGATCGTATCATTCTTCAAAAGGAAGGTGGGTGGATTTTCTAGACAGAGAAAACAGCCATTGTCTTCTCATCTGGGTGGTGATGGTTCTCCATCCTTTGATGGTGGAGGGTCTGAGTCTTCCAGGGCTGAAAATAAAATATATTGTTTCCATGGTAGCTCACTCACGGATAGTCGGGGCTTTTTTTTTTTGTGCAAGTCATCCTCTCTAGCCGACATCTGAAATTACAGAGAGGCAGACGGCTGGAAGGGAGAGCGACGAAACGCAGCCTTCTCGAATGTCAAACGCTGCTTATTTCAAACAGCAACGGGCAATGAAGATGATGATTGTGGCTGCATTGAGGGGGCAATAGAAAAATGGATGAGGGAGAGACTGGGGAGGGGGGGGGGATTGGAGTGCAAAAAGAATGTAGCAAGATGGGAGTCTGGGAAAGCACAATGGAGTCATTGTCTTAGATGTGCTTAAGAGATTCTCAGAAATTGCCCCAGAAAACCCATCCTATTTAGAGAAACACGTTCATGAAGTTGTTCCATAAGAATCTGTTAGCTTTACTAGACCATCCCTCTTATGTCAATACAGTTGGACTTAGACACTACAGTCAAACTCCCTTGCCCAAGAGAGGCAACAACTGTAGTTTCTGTTCTTAATGGGGCAACAACACACATCCCACTCCCTGTGGGAGACATTATGTAGAACTAGCCCATTAAACATGGCCCAGGTTTCCTAGGCAGGGATTAGCAATAATCCTACACTACATTTGACACTGTCTCACCAATGCCCCCCCCCCACCCTCTCCCACAACACGCAAGCACACAATCACACCATTTAAGGTAACACTAACAACCCCCTAAGTCCCTTCTCTGGAAATGTACCCCCCCTCCCCCCTCCCATCCCCGCATCCCAACACAGGTGATACAACCTGCATTATCAACAGAGGATCACAGCAGGTTGTTCCGTTGTGGTGTGCCTTGTAAAAAGATCCATTTGGCAGGTATTTAAGATAACACCACCGTTAGGTTGGGGGAGGCTGGAGGAATCCAAAGAAATGTTTGTACCTGCCTTTTCCTGTCGATAGCTCAGCATGCGTATTTGGATTCGCGTGTGACATGACGCAATACCGATACATTTCCAGGCCACTGCTCAGGACCCACATTCTCTGTACAACTGGGGGACGAGTGTGTGTGTGTGTGTGGGGGGGGGAGTTAAAATGTGAAGTCATAATCTTCCCAATTATGTGAAACGGTGGGCGCTGGTCCTCAGGGTATAAAAATGCCTTTGTGCTAATACCATTGCCACACACTCAAACACATACGCAAATGCACACAGACTAGTTTGAAAAAGAGCGGATTACATTGGAGAAAAATGCAACAGTTAAAAAGCCGTTTAAGGTTGAAGCATGATGGGTTACGGACTGGCTAACAACGTCTTGGCAGACAGTAACCTGTGTGTGTGTGTGTGTGTGTGTGCGCGCGCGCATACAGAAAACGTATAAAAGGAGGTGAAAAAGAAAACAACTGAATGGAATATCTTGATGAATAAGAGAGCGGTGTGCATATTGCTTGTGTATAAGAACAGTTACTGTAGGGGGCAATCCAAAATCACAACAGAGAGACGAACATACGGAGTCATTGGATTGTATCAACTTGTGTCCCAAACAGACCAGTTTCACCCCAGTGTCACTGACCAGGCATGCAGCCCAACTTGCACAACAGCCACTGATAGAAATGACGGGACGAAAGAACTGTATAAACTGCCTCCCACATTCTCTCTCGCTTACCGTCTCTCTCACACTCACGCGCTACAATTGTGTTTAGATGCGACCGGAGACAATAACCGAGAGAGAGACAAGTTACACTACTCTGACCAGATTGCAGGAATGCAGTTATGCATTCCAATACACAAGTTCTTTTGGGTATCACCTCGCACCATGTTGCTCCCAATCCTGATTTGCACAGGCTGCTCCCTGCTTAGATATGTTTCAAGTCATTTTTCGACATGTGGCACTGCCGATGAAACCAACCATGACAACAAACTGCCAAAACGACACAGGCAAACAATCTGGTCCATGTTCCCTCTCCCACACACTGGACAGAGTATTGTTTGTACTGAAGAGGACAGTGTCCTTTACAGTACAAAACACACCAGGGAGCTACAGTTTGACTGAACCTTTGACAGAACCTGGCTGTTCCTGCACACGCCCACACGCGAAATAAAAACCATACGTCCAAGTGCGCGCGACTGTTCTGCCCCTGCTTGTTTTGGTTTTTTTGCGGAGCAGAAACAGAGAACGTACTGTCAGGAGCTAATTAGCGTAGCATGGGTGTGTGCGCGCATAAGTGAGAATGAATAAGCATGTTCTGATGGGGTGACTGTGTGAGTGTCTGAGTCTAAACACTGGGTCAGTGAACATGTGTGTGTGTGTGTGTGTGTGTAGTAGGAGGCCAGACCGGTTTGATTAAGTCAAGGAAAGACGCTTCCAAATAGATGCACCAGCTTCTCTTAATGCTATTGTGACAATGAGAACACACAACGTGTTGACAGCAGCCCTGTAGGCAGATGAGTGGGGACAAAAACAAGACCACAGTCTGAAGGAAATTCCTTGCCTGGACATTTTTCTGACAAAGGAAGTATTCTGCCAACGGCAACGTCCTGGGCTGGTAGGAACAAGGAACTGGGAAAACGTGTTTGGAGTGCTTTGTTACTCAAAATAGTTTGCAGCGAGAGTCCTTCAAAATGTAACGTGACCCGACGCTGCGAATCGCTCGCATTATCTTCAGCTGTTTCAGAGAACGGAGCGAGATACAGAGAGCGAGGGGCCGAAACGGACAAAAACACCGTGAGAGAGTCACATGACATCCGTCAGACTAGGGATGTGAGACGAAGACAGAGGGACTTGGTCTGTCCACCTATGTTCAGTACCTGCTGTATTAGCACAGCCATGCTGTCTGCAGGTTAGCAACACTCAAAAGCCCATCCTGTTCCACCTCCTCATGATCCCTCCACAACATGAGAGCTTGAGGAAATCACACGTCTGGATTTGCAGTCTGGTTAAGATGGTCGTCATGGATTACATCTGGGATCCATATTGATTGCTCTCTAAAACTGACACCTTGTCATAACATTGGCATTTAACAGGTTTGTAGTTGTTGGATGGCTCTTAAGTTTGAAAAGTATTGTTGAAACAGTGACAAATGCACAGGTGCTATAGGAGGATAACGCAGATGACAATAATGACCTACTGTTGTTGCATTTTGGAACAATATAGGGTCTAAGTCCCATCGTTCAGTCTTGTTCACATACTGTACTTGTCACTTGTATTACATAACACATTCCTCCAGTTCACCTCTCCAGCTCCTCAACATGGCCTCATTACATTTGAATGAGCTACACAGCTATCAAGGTGAGAAAACTGCAGAACTCTGACCCCAGAATCGGTATCTGGCCTACATAGGTTAGTAGTTTGACACCGCTACCGCAGGTCGAACGTGGTAGGGAATTGAAACGATCCGAGTCTGTAATTGCGCAATCTGAGCGTGAAGAGAGAGGGTATTTATTTACCGAAACAATCCTCATAAACCAAACCAAACTCACAGAAATACGAGTGCCAACATGTCACCTGACATTTTTCAGACATTGTCACCGTTTCTAAACAGATCGGATTTGCTCCTTTCATCCTCGTGACGCGTCGTGTGAATATCTGAGTGAACGCACATCTGTAAACCTGGGGACTGTGACCTCACTAAGGTGTTTGTCCTGCACGTCTGACAGACGTGAGCCCACAACGCACATTTACAGAACAGAGTGTAACGCAAACACAGAAGATTGAACTCCAGGAGAAGCACACCCACACACACACACGCACACACACACACGCACGCGCACACACACACACACCCACACACACCTCCCTCCCTCCCTCCTCCCCTTGGCTACAGACATGTGCCACATCCCTGACTGCCTGATCGGTCGGGATTCGTTAGGTTCATCCTACACCACTTGCCAAGGTAAGCTACACCAACATGAGCGACCAACCACCAAGGAGGCGGCGAGATCCAACAATACTACCTGGCAGTCTTGTAAACAAGACCAGCAACGCGCCCATAAGGAGGATAAATCAATAGTCCCTTGAAGGTTTACTGGTAATAAGGCTGGATATAGCAGAAACCAATGAAGTAAAAGGAGTTGCTAATCCCACTTTTAATAGCGCTGCAGTGCCACGATCGATACTGGAGAGGTAATGGGGTTGAAACAGGCTGAACTTCGTCAATGCATCCCTGGCTAATCGCTCAGGTTAGAGCCAGGGCCATACTCAAGGGGGCCAAAGGTTGGCTGACGTCCAGAAGGTAGACGGCACAACGTGTCACGGCGTCCGATCCTGACGACGGGAGCGGAACTCGTCCCGCTGTGATTCTGCCATGACTAAAACGCTTCTATTTCGGTGTCTTTTTTGGGCTCTGGACCAAACCCCAGCGTAGAGAACACAGCTCGCATACACCGTCTCCATTTTCTGAGACAGACAGAGACAGAGAGAGAGACAGAGAGAGAGAGACACAGAAGCATGTATCCTGGATAGGCTATACTGATTAACTGCAGCCCCTCCTCTTGTGCCTGTTCCCATGGTAAACAGGGGACGGCCCCCTGTGGAGTTGATGGTATGATGGATAGGGCTTGTCATGCAGTGAGGAGATGGCACCAGAACCTGACAAAGGCTTGTTGTGGCTGATGGCTGACAAGCTGACAAGTAAACACAGTTCAGTAACAACCATTATCTCGCTCTCTTACACACGCCCGGGCGCGCGCACATGCAGCCACACAGGTGACAATGGAGTTTAAGGAAGTAAAATCAAAATAAATCTGTAGATACATCCTATTTGTCTCATATACTGTTCCTAGCAGAGAAGATTGTTCTGTGTGCTGGTGTACAGTGCGAAATGTGAAAGACTGATTGAACAGCCCATTCACTGCCTCTTAATAATTGAATGCTAATCCCAGTTATTGACAAGGGGCTTCATCTGTAAACTGGGCATTCATTTCCATCTGAGTAAACCTGCTGACAAGCTTTGGTAGTTTGTCAGCATGACAAGGAGAAGGCAGCAGGTTTGCATATTTCAGAACAGGTAACACTAGAAGACAGAATCCTCCATTAGTCACATCTGCATAGTTCACAGACACAGATTTGAAATGAATGATTCACGGCTCAGGACAGTGCGGCGGCTCCAAAATATTCCGGATGCTTCCTCAGCCGTAAGGACAGAACCTCGCACGGCTCGACTGAAACACAGCCTTTTTGGAGGGAGGCACGGTGCTGAAGAAACTGCATTTGGATCTGATGCTGTTGACTAAATGTTGACTTAACAGTAGATAGGAGGTGGATGGCATCCGTCACAGCTGCTCCTTATCAGTATGGAGGGCTAGGGTTACCTCCGGCTCACCGTTTGGATTCATGGACACACCTGCTTCCTCGGTCTCTATATAGCCGGCTGTTAGTCTGGACCAATCACACGACACGCCCTCATCTAATCCAGCTGTCTCAATGCATTTCTCTGTGGATCTGTTGGAACCTTTGCAGGTAGCACGAATCAGAGAGGAGAATCAGCTACCTAAAGTGTGTAGCTTAGAGGCTAAGTACGCTGTCTGACTAACCAGGCATGAGAAAATAAATGCGCTTGAGCTATAAATAGCCTAGCCTGACACCACAGCGAGAGAAAGACAGCAAGGAAGAAAGAGATCATTAGAAACTCACTTTAGGAGGTCCAGAGTGAGACAGAGAGGTGAACAGGTGTAGAGTCAACATGGTGTCCTCCTCACAGCGAACCACGTTGAGCTCACGTTTTCCAGTTTCATGTCATCGGTGCCGAATTGAATTCAATACAGTTGTCAAACGCATCCCTCGGAGATCGTTCTCGGTCCCACACCAGTACCCGTGGCAAACCTCCACAATATCAAGTTCGTCTTAAGATAACGTTCGGGCTTTTTGGTTGCAGAGGGTGCGACAAGTCTGTTGTCTAGGTTGTTTCTGGTGTCAGTTTTACACCATCAGCGTGGGTCTTGTAAATGATCACCACGGCAAGGAGAACACCCCCCTCCCCCCCCAAAAAAACAACAACAGGAAGTGGGGGTTTGCCTTGTCCTTAGTTTCTGCAATGGCCTGCCTGCCTTTGTACTGCCAAGAGACATGAGGGTCAGTCACTTCTGCTTTACATGATGCTGAAATAGAACAGGGGTAAATCCACTAGATCTCACACAGGTGTGTGACAGCAGGTCTACGTCTCACCCTCGCTCTACCAAAGTCCCACGCGCTTTCTCTCCGAAGCGACGCCTGAACCAATTCAATCACACGGCCCTGTTTGTTCCCTGAATGACACAGGCTGACACGCCATTTCAAAACGGCTAGACTACAGAGGGGGGGGGGGGGGGATCTTGAGTGACGAACTGGGAAGGACCGGTTTTACTTCCTCGTTCAACGCTTGAACCAATGAGGGGAAAGACCCTTGAAACGTCTTGGGACTAAAGCAGGTGCAACTGACTACGTAGCATTAACTATGGAACTGTACCCAAAGGCTGTGTTGCCATGGTGAAATGTGATTGGAGGAGGGGGGCGCACATGGGTTTAGTCATATCCTGTTTTTCAGGACGCCACGTAGACTGCAACGCCCAATCCCTGTCGATAAGACCCCGCGTACAATTGCTGTGTTTTATTGGATAACAGGGCGCTACATATGCAAAGGCCTAGCAAGAGCAAGATCAATTAGCATCTTCCATGTGGTGAATTTGTTTAGGCAAACCAGTCAAATAATCCAGTACAGTTGCTTCTGGGTTGTAAACTTCCATAAAGCCCATAATATTGTCTTTCCATGGTACGACGCATCTCCATAGTGATGCAGCAAGATCTCCTATGATATGCAATTTAATAACAGATCATGGAGACTTCTGGAAGGATGTCAGGTAGGAAGGCCTTAAATGGCTTCAAGGCTGACACCCTTCAGGAATACTCACTGCCTGATGGCAAATATCCACCACAGAAGTCATCCAAGGTCAAGTTTTCTTCATCATCCAGGCACAGTGGTGGGGATGGCACCAAGGGGTTCCAATGAACCTTCCCATCTGAGATTGTAGAAGCCTGTTGCCTTCTTCCTGGTGGGCTATGAACATGTCTTAATGACCCTACTGGAGTGTATTTAGAGTCAAGTGTCTCCCTGTCAGTGTGAAGCTCATTCCTAGAGGTTGGTTTCTCTTCCTGTCCTCTTTCTCATCGCTTTCTCCCAGCAGCTTCAGATTCTCGCTTCCTCTCATATCTCGCTGTCTGTTTGACCACTTACCTTC
>BROE01000002.1:6307010-6331476 GCA_036571765.1 Plecoglossus altivelis
CATCATCCAGGCACAGTGGTGGGGATGGCACCAAGGGGTTCCAATGAACCTTCCCATCTGAGATTGTAGAAGCCTGTTGCCTTCTTCCTGGTGGGCTATGAACATGTCTTAATGACCCTACTGGAGTGTATTTAGAGTCAAGTGTCTCCCTGTCAGTGTGAAGCTCATTCCTAGAGGTTGGTTTCTCTTCCTGTCCTCTTTCTCATCGCTTTCTCCCAGCAGCTTCAGATTCTCGCTTCCTCTCATATCTCGCTGTCTGTTTGACCACTTACCTTCCCTCTCTCTCTCTCTCTCTCTCTCTCTCTCTCTGTCTCTCTCTGTCTCTTTGTCTTTCCCACGGGCCAGCTGCGGCACAAGGAACAGATCGATAATCACTTCTAACATACAGCCCAAAGTGCTTACCTTCTATGCTCAGTGCCATTCAATCCAGCCTTGTCTCAGCATCCGTTTTGGGCCATGTGCTGGGAAGTCCAGTCTCACGTGTCCATCCTGCCAACTGCTGGTCTGTTAGAATGATTAGGGCAGGGCCACGCAGATAACTAGACAGAAAGACAAACACGCCACACTTCATTTCACTCAGTACTCTTGTCATATAATAATGATTTTTTTTTAAATCTAGCTGGGGATGTATTGGAAGTTGGGTAACTATCCACATGGCTCCTTTTTGTGGGACATTTCAAAACAATGGTATAATTCAAGCTTGAAACTGCGAACATTGTCAGTTACCACGTCACATGATAAACACTCAAACTTTTATGCATATTTTGTTAAGAGAGCTAGCCGATGATGCAACGGATGTAGCTAACGTAGCTAAAGCAACGTTTGGTTTTAGCATTTTGCCCCATACAACTCACAAAACATACGTTTCATGTTCAGATAGTAGGTAATTAACTACGATAACTTATATTAAGCTAACGAAGATAATCATAAACAAATGACATACATTCATATAAAAACAACTTTCTGACTTATCAGAATGACGTACAACTTAAATCAACGTCACTTTCACTACCAACTCACAAACACACGTAGCTCTAGATGTTCTCTCCAAAAAGCGCTATCTTAACTTACTGTTTCCTCGAATCATTGTTTGTCGACCGAATACGACTTTTAAAAAAAGACTTCCCTAAATGAGGACGAGTTGAATTTGAGTGGGCAATAACAAAACGTTGTAATGTTTTGCTAGCAATCAGGTCCAAGTATGTCGTGGATCGCTGCTTAGTTCTTGCTCTGCCTGTTGACCATAGCTGTTGACAGCTGACTGCTGCTGAACGACAGACAGTTCCTGAATGAGAAAACGTTGGAGTCTCCCAAGGCTAGAGCAATCGAAGTCGATAAGTTGAATAAATGGATAGATTCAACCGCTCGCGTGTTCGGTGATTGATTCCCACTTAGTAAGCCAATCAGTGCCATCGAAATAACCTCCACCCTTCAATGTGTTAATGTATGGAATTGCAGAACATATACAAAACGTGGCAGCACTTCCCAGTCTATCGTACAAATCTTAATTTCGAAGATGAAGAGTAAGATAGATCCCATCGTCTATGTATTCATCAACACCCACAGCCTAACTCGTTAGAAACGCCACATGGATACATAGATACACAGACAGCGCAGTCTAAAAATGCTCAATAGAGAGAACTATTTGCAACAGAATAACCGTCTCGCACTGTCCAAGAACCAGACGGATACAGGCAGAACCTTTCCCAGATGTTCGGAATCATCCATGGCTATCTGACCTGAAAAGGATTTCCAAAAGGGTGATCCAGAAAAGCGCAATACGGACTGAAAGAGAAATATAACCTTGTTTTAATAGTATATGTATTTTCTCAGAGGGCAATATAAAGGGAGATGACAAATGAATGCCAGTACATTTTAAAACTATGTTTCAAGTTTAGTGGGACTCACTGATTTGAATGCGTGCTTGCTTAGCAATGTAAGTGTCGCCACCTAGTGAGAGAAAAATAGAGCTTGTTTCCATTCTCTCAGTCAGTGGTTCCCAACCCTGGTCCTCAGGGTACACACCTGTCCTGCGTGTTTCAGATGTTTCCCTGCTCCAACACACCTGATTCTAAGGAATGGTCATAAGATGGCTTTTACAGAGCTGGATAACAGCCCATTTATTAGAATCAGGTGTGTTGGAGCAGGGAAACATCTACAACATGCAGGATGGGTGTTCCCTAAGGACCAGGGTTGGGAACCACTGCTCTAAGTCAGGGGCATCAATCTCAGGTCCTTGAGGGCCGCTGTCCTGAAGGTTTTCGATGGTTCCCTGCTCCAGCGCACCTGATTCTAATGATGGGTCGTTATCAGGCTTCCACAGAGCTTGATAAGAAGTCATTCATTAGAATCAGGTGCGCTGGAGCAGGGACACATCGAAAACCTTCTGGACAGCGGCCCCCGAGGACCGGAGTTCGAAACCTATGATCTAGTTTGTTCGGAATCGCAAACAGCAACTCTGGGATGTAATCTAAAGAAAGTACATTATTTGAAACATTTAGTTTTATATAGACATTTGTCTTTACAAAAATGCAAATGGCACTACACAAAAATGTGTTTAGACTTAATACATAGTTCGATTTGAGATCCCTGTGTAATGTCCTTCCTAGTCTTGATCTACAGCTTGTCTTTCGGTGATAACAACCGCGAGCTAAAGGTGTGAACTGACATGACAAGAGCCTTGGTTGATTTGTATGCAGTCATATCTCTGAAGTGAAATAGCCTTAATAAAACACAGTACCTTCATGTGAGAATGCGTCACCCAAAACTCAAACCTGCTGAAGAGAGTACGGTACCATGACAGGATTCAGAGATACCCCAACTGGTCGGTTAAGTTCCCAATGTCAATATCACTCAAATCAACGTATTTAGAACTAGTTAAGGGTTGTTGTAACGGTTCATACATGAGCCGTTATTTTGTACTCATTTAGTTATGATTGAAGTTGAAGTTACAAATGAGAAAAAACAAGTAATTACGTCAATATGCATGCATATACACGTATGTATATATGACTAGATATGCGTAGATAAAATACATCGTTTAGTGTACTTGGGTTGTGGCAACTACGGACATTACGTTAAAGGACTGTTTAGAAAAATACAAATCAAATAGATGAAAATACCATAAATAAATGAAATGAGTCAATATTATCTTTCAACCTACACATAACATTATGTTAATAAGCACGAAAAACTGACTAGTACATTATGTTTAACTGTACTAATGACACTGAATATAAAAGAATGTGTGGACACCTAAAGTATTAAGTTGGTCATTTCAGTGATCTCTCTTTTGATTTCTATTTACAAACATAAACCTTCAATTGACAAACTGCATAGCCCTTGTAGATATTGTATAGACTGTATCTAGAGAAACTTCCAGAAATGCACTTGACGTGAATATAATGGGTACAGTGAGAGTATGCTACTGTATAAAATCCTTTAGGTAGAGCGGGTAAGGAGCGCCTGCATATTTTTAGCTGTGACTTCTGTCTCTCAGCAGTTTAATAGAGAAGGCCAGGTCCACCGTGTAGGCCAATAGAGTCACACTTGCGACGACCGTCTCCATGACAACCTGCGCCGTGCAGGAGCGGATGTTTTTGCAGAGGGTTGGCAGCCTCAGCACGCGCGTGAAACACAGAATGGTGGCGACCACGTAGAGCAGCACCCCGGTTAAACTGAACCCTGCCAGCAGGCGGTCAAAGGGTACGAGGCAACGCCCAGCCCAGTCCCCAAGAACCACCACCACCGTGCCCAGGGACATGGCGAGACAGATGACGTACGCCACGCCTGACACCCACAGCTGCCACCAACTCAGCCAAGCAATGGCTTCCCCATCTTCGGCCAGTCTACGGGCTCCCTCCACAAGCAGGGGGATCATCTGACAGCCTCCCCAGAACTGGAGCACCTTGAGCAGGCCGGGGACACTGGTCATGTAGCCTCTCTGCTCCTGGCTTTGGTTCCGAATGAGGAAGGCCTCGGAGGCGTAAGCCAGGAAGGTGAGCCAGGAGGCAATGGCCGCCGCTATAGGACGCGGCCTCGCGACCGTGTGGTCCGCGATCATCCCGGGGAAGACCACCGAGGCGCTCAGGACCATGAGGGCGGCGAGGGCGGCCACGGTCACGGTCAGGTTCTTCCAGGAGATGGGGATCAGGCTGTGGAACTGGATGACGCTGAGGACGTGGATGAGGAGGGTGAGAATGAAGAACAGGCACCAGGTGGACAGGCAGAGGAGCCAGAAGGTGGAGGGGAGGGAGTCGACCCGCTCAGAGGGTTCCAGGGAGAACACCAAGCTGAACGTGAGGCAGCCGGACAGGAGGGCCCAGGTGCGCACCAGAGACAGAGGGCTGGTAAAGTCCCTGGCTTCCAGCAAGATCACAGGCATGGTGCATCAGCTTGGGACCAATTCCAAACCTGAAAGGGATGTCGCACCGATGAGGAACCTTGCTGCCAAAACAAAACACGACTTGGAAAAGCTCAAGCATACATGTTAAAGTCCATTCTGTGAAATTGGTTTAAAAAAGGTCAATATCATTTGCTTTACCCTGGGCCCTGCTAAATAGGTTGTATGCACACCAACAACAGTTGTCTACATGAAATACCAGGAGAGCAGACGCAAGGACTCACAGCTATCCTGTGAAATGGTCTCCAACTGTCTCACCGAGCTTTTTCAACCAACAGACACACTTACGACAAAACACTCCAGAAATCTGTGAACTTCAGACCACCGTTGTAGCCAGCTTCAGAGACGAGGGTCCATCCAGGGCTGCCTTACATGGTGTGGGAAGTCCTACGCCTAGTAAACCCTCACTTCGTGTGTACAGTGTCTGTCGCACTCCAACTAAACACCCTCGATTTAAATATTTTGAACCTAGCTCTTCACATCTACCCTACCTTCCCCCCATCCTCCTCCCTTTTCTCCGCCACCCGACCAGCCCCTCCCACTTCCTGTTCATGGGTTGCAATGCACTCGCAGAGCTGCTTAAAGGTGGCTGCAGGTGACCACAATAAAAGCTGAACGCAAACATGGTCTTCCTCTCACCAGTTCCCATAACATGTTGTTCCCTTTTTCTGCTGAGCGACAAGACAATTAATGTGCCAGGTTCCCTTGTCCCCCCACCCCTCCACTCTCACCATCTATAAGATCCCCCCCCTTAATCTCTGGAAATGAATCTTTGACATAACACCAGATAAAGTCCTGGTAAAAAACGGTGACATTTTGCAAGTTTGTTGACATTTAGCTTCATCCTGTTTGCAGCCCAGAACAGGTTTTGTTTGCAGTTTCGCTCACTGTACCGATGGCATGTCTTTGAAGATCTTTGTGATGCCTTTTTTGGGGGGAGTAGATGTGTGTGTTTGTCTTTGCAAATGTCTGCATTTACAAGTGCATGTCAGGGGAGTGCCCTACCATCTGAAGTAGAACATGGCAGGTTTGCTTGACATTTGACAATTGAATGCATATTTGAATGTCAGCATTTTAATTATTGTTTGTGCTTATGAACTTCATACAGCATTATTAATTGGTTTCACTCTCTGTGATGGTACATAGAAGTGCCATTCTCTAAGCATGTCAACGTAAGAGTGTATGTGTTTGTGTGTATGTTGAGCCTTCACTCGTGCATGCAATTCCTTTAATGTGCCCAGCTGAACGTACTTGTCTGTGTATCAGTGTGAGTTCATTTTTGTGTGTATGTGTGTGTGCATGTTCATGTTTGTCTGTATGTGTGTGAGTGTGTGTCCATATGTGTGTGTGTGTGGAAACAGAAAGCATCCTCTGAAGATCCCACACAGTCACTTCACTTGTGTATATCTCCTCACCTGCTCTCTGTGTTATATTTAGACACGGATCCATCCGTTCCCTTGTGTCGCACAGCGCCAGTTCAAAAACTCTGATTTCGACAGGAGGAGAAACACTTCACACGCTCCGCAAACACACAATATCTGCTAAACAACAGAAAGCTCCAGTCTGCTGCACAACCAGGCTGTGTTCACACAAGGGTTAAGCTGAGTCTAAATGGAATCACATACATTCAAATGGGATGCATATCTAGAAATCAGATTAGCAAGGCAGCTATGCTATATGAATGCATAGGTCTACAGTGTACATATTTGAATACATTAAACGTGATTTGGACTTCAATCAAGTAATGCGATTAGGAATTGACCAAGCGAGTATTACCAGTCCTGGTTTTGCCAGGCTTGTCATTAATACAGTTTAAAGCGTAAATCCACAGAGGCAAATAAGAGGTTTTCAGAGAAACACTGCCCCCCGGTGGCAGAATTAAGTATTGTTGAACTTTCTTCTGCGTCTGAATACTGTTCTGTTTTCTTCAGTGGTGGAGCACCTGCCATTGTTGACAAATCATATTGTTGACGATAAAAAAGGAACGGACATGTGATGTACAACATAAGTTTTGTTATCAGTATTTGACAGTGAGCGCTTCAATATAAGGATGTACAAGAATGAAACCGCACTTGACATTACACTCTGATGTGAAACTAGGACAGCATGTGAAAGTGAAGAGAGACTTATGCAGCCACAAGGAGACAATAGGACAGACATACTCAGTGTGGGTTTCACTGTGAGTTTCACCCAGGAAAAGTGACGATAAGTATGACCAATGTTGTCATAAATCAGTCAGTAAGGCAAGGGAGGACCGTATTCAGAATGAGGTTGGGCCGAGGCATCCATAGAACAGAAGGAAAAATAAGGAAGTCCATTTCAGAGAGAGAGAGAGAGAGAAAACTAGAGAGAGAGAGAGAGAGAGGGAGAGAGAGAGAAGGAGAGGTGAGGGTCCCTGAGAGCAAAGAGTATACAGGACCAAAAGAAGAAAGAGAGAGAGAGAGAGCGATACGCAGAGGGGAGGACTGACAGAGAATGAGAGACCCGGGCGAACGAGGAAAGGAGAGAGAGTACAGCAGGAAGTAAAATACTAAGGGGGCAAAGAAGGACAGAAAGAAAGAAAAAAGAAAAGGGGAGAAAGAGAAAAGGAAGAGAGAATCTCAGTGAGGTGCAGGGGCAGAGAAGGAGAGGGAGAAAAGAGAGAGAGAGACAGAGAGGGTGAAAAGAGAGAGAGAGACAAAGAGGGTGAAAAGAGAGAGAGAGACAGAGAGGGTGAAAAGAGAGAGAGAGGGTGAAAAGAGAGAGAGAGAGACAGAGAGGGTGAAACGAAAGAGATAGACAAGGTGAAAAGAGAGATAGAGAGATAGAGAGACTCAGAGAGGGGGTGAAAAGAGAGAGACAGAAAGGGGGGGAAAGACAGAGAGCGAGACAGAAAGGGGTGAAAAGAGATAGAGACGGAGAGAGGGTGAAAAGAGAGAGAGCAATAGACGAAGAGGGTGAAAAGAGAGAGAGACAGAGAGGGTGAAAAGAGAGAGAGACAGAGAGGGTGAAAAGAGAGAGAGACAGAGAGGGTGAAAAGAGAGAGAGCGAGAGACAGAGAGGGTGAAAAGAGAGAGAGAGAGAGAGAGAGAGCAAGAAACAGAGAGAGAGAAAAGAGAGAGAGGAAGAGAGAGGAAGGGGGGACAAGGGAAAGAGAAGAGGAGCAGCAGAAAGTTAATAATTGATGTGGCCCTGGTCCCAGTTGCTGGTTCCAGCGGCTCCCTCTATCTCACAAAGACATTTAGCAGTGATTCACTTCAAAGAGCCCCCGACCCCCGCTGCTAAGCTGAAAGGCGAATCCCGACGATTGCTTTCTCTCCCCAGCACTAATGCTGGCGTCTCTATGCAGTTAATAAACTGTGCTCTTCAGTCAAACTATATCATTATGGCCAACTTAGGAAGCTAATCATTTAAAGCCAAAGACTTGTCTCTGTTCCTCTGACTGGGATACGAAACAATGTTGTGTTGTGTGGGAAGTGGGGTGTATGTGTGTGTGTGTGTGTGTGTCTGAGCGGGTACGTGTGGTTTCGCACATCAAAGCTGGGTGTTTGCGTGTGTGTATGGCTAGAGTGTGAACCGAGCGAGCACACACACTGTGTCTGTACGATGGTCGATGCTGAGATGAAGAACACTATTGAAGGTGTGAAGCTGCAAAAGACTACACAGAAGAAGCCCCCCTTTACACACACACACACACACACACACGCACACACACGCACACACATACACACACATACATACACACACAAAGAAAAGACACAGCAAGCTTATTATAAGCCTTCAGAGCAGTGGCCTATTGTTTTGTTGGTAACCTTTCATTTCACAAAATCAAAGGCTTTAGTATGGTTGCCTGTTTGTGTGTGTGTACGCGTGTACGTGTGTGTGTATGTGTGTACGTGTGTTTGCGTGTATTCTCGTGTCCTTGCTTTGTCTGTTGTCCCCTTGCTTCCAGGACTTGACTGGGATCATAATGAACGTCAACACTGTTTCCATTTGCATCTAATCATCATACCTTTCTCTGAGTACGCAGACACGTAAACAAGGCATGAAACAGCACATGCGATGTATGTGCATACGGACACGCACGTGTGTGAGAAGGACAACGCATGCAGATGACAGGGAAAGTCATTATCCCGTCTCTCCGCATCTGAGCGGCTTTCGCATCCTTCAGCGGGGCTTCAGACGCACAAGCGGTTCCAGGTATCTCCGCAGTTTGAAGTTCGCCCCCAGAAAACGTTTCCTCTAATCGAAACTTTGGATCACCGCAGACCGTGCCGCCCTTGAACAAGGTCACACCGCAATATTCAGGTTGTGTAACGTTGGGAACCCGTGATCTAATGTTAGGACATGACGTACGACCGTAGACTTCCACAACAAGGGGTGGGATTCATATACAGTAACAATGTCTCAGTGACATAAGGACAGCTGATCTCCTTGAAGCTTTACATAAGTGATCTTAAAATAATCACAGTAGGACTGGATATACTTTAGATGCTGCCGAGCGGTGATATCGGAGTGATCGGCGGTTATGCCGTTGGCAGTAAAGTGTTGTACGGTTACCTGTAATTGGACGAGGAGGAGAAAGAAAGACAGGGAGACGAACCAAGTAAGGTTTGTTTAAGTGCAGCGGAGCTAGCAGTCATCTCTGTTCCTGGGATCGGATGACACGCACTCACACGCACACACGCACTCACACACACGCACACACACACGCGCGCACACACATACACACACACACACGCGCGCACACACACACACACACACACGCGCGCGCACACACACACACACGCACACTAAGGAGGGTCAGGAGCTGCAGGTGTGAGGTCATCATTCATACAGGTAGTTCCGGCCAGCCAGGTGGACGCACCTCTCGAGGTCAACACAGACCAGGTGAACCCTCATGATCAGGTGACCCAAACATCTCAAGTGTTGCCCACTCAACCTTGTGTCACAGGGAGGGATGGGCTCAGCCCATCAGTGCCTGGAACAAAACCCCACCTGGAATCACGATCCAGCGGATTAGGATTCGTTTCTGTTTGACTCGTGATCACGTGCAGTCATTCGATTCCTTTGACTCCGATGAACTGAGTAAGCGGAGTTCATAGACTTTGGGCTGCGTTTCTTCCTAACAAATGTCGCAGTTCAAAACGAGGGAGGCGACGACGTCGAAAGCGTTGAGATTTCACCGCAGACAGCCGTATTACTCCCTTCGACCTCCCCCTGACCCTTGGCCCTCTCCCCAACCCCTTTTAATCAGCCACCAGAACCCCACACCACGCCCAGCAGCAACAGGTCAGCCAGTTCTTTATCCGGACTATCTCCCGCTGGCCCGGCTTCCATGCACCCCATTCCATCTGCCTTCCCTCTCTCCCGGAAGAAAAGAGGAGAAGGGATGAGGGGATTGGACTCACGTAGGTTGCTGCTTTATAGAAAACATATGAGAGGGAGCAGAAGAAAAGAGTGAAAAGGAGGCAGAGAGAGAGACAGAGAGAGAGAGAGAGAGAGAGAGAGGGAGAGAGAGAGAGAGAGACAGAGAGAGAGAGAGACAGAGAGGGAGAGAGAGAGAAAAGGAGAGAGAGAGAGAAAAGGAGAGAGAGAGAAAAAAAATTAGAGAGAGAAAAAGAGAGAGGGAGAAGAAGGGAGAGAGAAGAGAGGCAGGGAGAGAAGAAGAAAGTGATAGAGAGGCCTGGCTTTCTTGATGAGAGCAGTGATTCGAGCCAGCAGCCACTTGAGAAGCACAGGCTCTCAAGGCTGGAGGGTTTGTTTGGAGAAGGTCTCTGAGGCCAGAAGCAGGATTACACAGGTTCTCATGGAACTCCAGCCTGCTCAGACAGGGGGTCTGGATTGGACCCCTTCTGCATGTGCACATTCACACAGTCACACGGTCATGCATGTGCAAACAGAAAGGCAATGTACGCACACACCCGGTCCATGAGAGAAGTGTTTGTATGCTTGTGTGCAACTATGTGCATGCAAGTTCATGCGTACATGTACGTTCTCTAAGCCCAAAGGCTTAGTTGACTAGAACATGCCGAGAAGGAATAGATGGATGAGGTTGATTGCTACAATGTTAACTAAAGGCCCCCAAACTTCTTTTGTTGGTTCACAGTGGTTTTCCAGACCTGAGAAATGCAGTTTGTCTGAGTCAGATGTCTGACAGCTGTTACCTCATGTGTATCGAGTAAAGAAAATCATTATTGCTACAAGAAGTTCAAAATATGACTCAAAAAGCACTCGGAATTGCATTCGCTTTTCATGTCTGTATCAGGTCTGGCATGTGGTGCGGGGCGAGGATGTGTCCTGTTCCTGCTGCTCCCCCATGGTCACAGCGCCGTGGGAACAGCTGCCGTGACGACCCCCCCACCCCCCCACCCCTACAGTTGCCATGTCGATCCGGCCCATCCTCAACAACGGGTGGTCCCTTTCATCTTCCCTCTACCACCCCTGCCGAGGATCGAACAACTGGTCACTCCTGTCAGCACCTTGCCATCCAGGCGATAGGCCGCACCCTGCCATTACAGACCTCCGGACCTCCGGACCATTCATCCTAATGCCACCGCTACCGCTAACATCTCAGTTAGCGGTAGCATCTGCTAGCATTAGTGCATGCTAAGTCAAGTGCCAGCTGTCAAGTGGAAAGAATGTCTAGCGCTAATGCCTCAAGGTCGCTCCCACCATTGAAACCAACGGGGTTCTCAGCAGCTCCCACGAGAGGTGCTAACTCTGTATCGATAACAGTTTAGCTTGGTAGCCTGGCGTGTTGGGAATGGGGACTTTACTGGTACTTCAGGGGGATGCCGGCCATGCCCATCTCAGTTTGGGGTGCAGTCTGTGCTCATCACCTGTCTCCAGGCTTCCAGCCCTGTAATATCTGGGCCTACTTCACAATCCCTTACAGCTCCTTCCCCCCCTCCCTCTGGTACAAATGTCATCGGTGCTAGCCTCCAAATCACACCTGTAGAACTGGTGTAGCCCACTTGTTGCCCCCCAAGCAGAATCTCTAAACAGGGTTATTCTTAGAGAGGTTGGCTTGAGGTTTGCCCCAACACAAGCCTCCTCGCCAATTATAATCAGCCTACAACAGAAACTGGAAGCGCGAGGCTACCTTTCAGACACGATCCTCCCCATTTACTTGTACGTTTTCCCGTCTTTCTCTCTCTCTCTTTTCCCTTCCTTCACCCCCTCTCTCGCTTTAATACAATGGCGGAATTACGCTCGACAAGTGATCAAAGAGGACTCGCACGACGCCAGGTGCGGCTGCACTTCAACCGCTGACAGCCACGTAGCCCCATTTTTTCCCGCCTTTCCGTAAAGAAGAAGGGGGGGGGGGAATTCAAAGCTCGACGAACTGCTGTTTGTGTTTGTGTCTGAGGGAAAGACTGTGTCTTCCTCTCTTCCTATTATTTCTGAAGAGTTTTCCCCCCCCCCAACTCTGGTTCCTGAGGCTGAGGGGGATGTTGTTTGACGGTTCGAAGGTATGAGGTACGGTAGCTAGTCTCGTCCCCCTAGCGCGGCGGCTAGTTTGAGCTGTTTCTGTTGGTAAATTATGGCGCTCTCGAGACAGGCGACCAGCGGGAGTGGGAGAAGAGAGAAAGGACACGCGGCAGGGATTAGGCATTATTAAGACTCAGTCACCGAGGATGGCACGGTGACAACACACTGTGCGCCAGAGTATTTGTTTGTGAGATCGACGGAGTGAAGGAGAAGGGGAAATGCGTGTGCGCGCTGGAAAGAAAGTGTGCTTTTGAGCGTGAATCTGCTCTTGTGTGTGTGTAGGCCGTATACGTGTGTGTGTGTGTGTGCGTGTGTGTGTGTTTGTCAGGAGAGAAAAAACGAGCCGCAAATCATCATTCGCTATCTATAGGTGGTCCTCCATGTGGAGGACAGGAGACAGCTGTAATAAGGATCTCAGGTCTATAACTGTTTACAGATGCTGCATTGTTCCAGAGAATGTCAACACAATACACACAGATGCCATGATCCTGTCTTCTCCAGGGTTTGGACTGAAGTGGCTTGGACTTCCTGTCCAAACTGACTTCATTTCTACTGATGATGCATTCATCTCTGCAGCGAGGCCAATTCCAGAGATTCAGACAACACGATAGGTTTGCTTCAGAGAAAGCTAATCCAAAAGTTTGGGATTTCCAGTAGCGGTGATGATGGTATCGTTTGATGTGTGAATGAAATCATGAGAGATCCAACCCTTTCCACTTGGGTTTTACTTGCATGATTAGAGTGTGCGAGTGAGTAGTGTGTGACTGTGTGTGTGTTGGCCACAACTGGTGGCCCTTGCAGAAATCACAGGCTTGATTAGAACGTTGTTGAGTGCGTCAATATGTACGTGTATTGTGTGTGTGAGTGTGTAGCGTGTGAGTGTGTAGTGTGTGTGTTTGTGTGAGTGTGTCTGTGTGAGTGTTTAGTGTATGAGTGTGTAGTGTGTAGTGTGCGAGTATAGTGTGTCAGTGTGTCTGTGTCAGGGTTTAGTGTGTGAGTGTGTAGTATGTAGTGTGCAAGTGTAGTGTGTGAGTGTGTTGCGTGCAAGTATAGTGTGTGAGTGTGTAGTGTGTGAGTGTGTAGTGTGTGAGTGTGTAGTGTGTGAGTGTGTGCGCGCAGACTGACAGGTGGGTTCCAGGTCCAGAGGCGAGCGTGTGAACCCTGATCGGCCCCCAGCTGTCACTATAGCCCCCTCCCCTCTCTCCTCCTCCAGCTTCCCCTCCCTCCAAACACCCCGGTCAGACGTTCTCCATCCTCCTCCACCCCTGAATCAACTCCCTGCCCCCCCCATGCTTCCCAAATACTGCTCCCTCCAGCTGGAAGCTTTGAACCCCGCCCCCACCTTCCCCTTACACACACACACACACACACACACACCTCCTTCCTCAGCCTATCCACACACACGCAGACACGCACACACAAAAGTCCTGAGATTGGAGAGAGATGAATAAACAGACGCCACGTCAGCCTTGCCTTTCATCTCTCCCTGCATTCCCGGCGTGGGGTCGTAGGTCAGAGCTGTCAGGGAGTCTGGAGTGGCGTGTTTGTCTCGGCCGTCCCCCAGACGGCCCATCCATACTGCCTTTTGTATAAAACCGACGGCAATATGTCTGAATGACATCATGTGAAAAGTCTTTGAAGACCAGTGATAGGCTGTGGTGATATTGGAGTCAAACTCTGTCCACACAACTACAAGGAGATGTTTGTCTGCCGATTTGGAAGAAAAAAAAGGTTCAAGTGAAATCACTTATACCGAAAGACAAAAAAAAAAAGCGTTTTTCTTTTGAGAGTGCCATGTGAAATTAACCACACAAAAAAGCCGTCGTGCTTAAAGAATTTAAAACTGAAACGTTCATGAAATAGTTACGAGTGGATTTCAAAAAATCCAGCGCAAATATTCCAACAATTCCTTTCAAGTTGATATGAAAATGGATTGATGCAAAAGAAAAGAAAAACTGAAAAAAGGGGGGGGCAAGTAAGTCCTTTCTGACGGTTAAATTGGATGTGCATATGACAAATTTCAAAGGCTGTCAAAATAAAAAAGGGTGAGAAGAAAGCTGTGGAAAAAAATACATTTACATCATAAATGCACAGGTTTCCTTTCAACAGACCTCTTCAAAACTCAGTCAGGCTTTTAATGGTGGGCAAGTTCAAAGTGCCACTAGACTCCTACTGCTTTGGAGAGATGGAAGTGGAACACAGCCCTAGCCGCTGTGTGTGTGTGTGTGTGTGTATGTGTGAGTGTGTGTGTGTGTGTGACAGTTAATACCTCTCTCTTTCTGTCCCAGTTAATCAGGCACACCCCCTGCCAATATACTCTTACTGAGTTAGGGTGTGTGCGCGCGTGTGTGTGTGTAAAAAAGAAAAATACTTTAGTCACTCTTATTGTCCTACTGAATCACTCTGTCTGTCCCTGTTCAATATCTCTGCCCTGTTTTCTTTTCTGACATTTCTACTTTTACTTCCTCCATTTTCCTCCTTGCTTCACTCGATCTCCGTCTTCCATCTATCTGCTCCTTATTTCTCTCCCTCTCAGTCTTCGTTCCTCTCAAGTCCCTCCTGGACTGTTAGCGAGGGATTACTCGAAACGGTGTCTTGGGGAAAAGGGGGCGAAACACGCAGACTCTGAACGTGGCGTGCCGTTCCGGATCCTGAGCAACAGCGGGAACCGGCGCCAACAACCACCCCTTGCCCCACGGTGCTATCCCTCGCATCAAAGCTGGGCGGATCGTCCCCCCCCCCCCCCCCCCCCGCCTCCCTTCCCCTTTTCGCTCCTTTTCCTCTCTCGATCCCTTTCTTCCATAGTGGCACTTCCAGCGGTGTGTTTTAAACTCCACATATCGGCATCATTAAAGACGCTCAAAGACTTCCATTGATTCTAAAGGCATTGATTTGAATTTTTAATCACAAGTATGTACAAGTGCTGCGCTCAGCACTGCTGTGTGTTCGCGTTTCTCTCCACGCGGCCCCCCGTATCTCTCGGCTCTCGCAGACGAATCAAAGTCCTCAACTTCTGAAGTCTCGGGAGCTAAAACTTCCACTTAGAAGTCACAATCGATCTGGCGAAGCAAGGGCTACGTTTGACTAGGCCTTCAAACAGACAGTCGCACGATGTGAGAGGGAGTTCACCTGCCGTTTGAATGCGGTTGTAGTTTTCTGCGGGGTAGAGACGGGGTAAACGCAAACACAAGCACTTCTCCGTGTCGCACATGGCCTCCAAAACACAACCCAATGGTAGAAAATGTGTACGGTTATGCATTGCTCTCTCTGATTGGTTGATGTAGCTGTATATAATTCTCTCTATCTTTCGCTTTCCACACACACACATACCCCCACCGCACACACACACACACACACACCCACATACACACACACACACATACACACTATGTGCACACAATGCCCCAGCTAAGCTACTGAGGGAGACTTTGTCACTCAAGCAATAACAGCAAGAGGGAAAAATCCCTCAGATCTCTCTGCAAGAACTACACCTTTGAATCTGAATTTCCTTGGCGAAAAAAAAGTGCTTTGAAAATCTAATGCATAAACATTATCTGCACTTTTTCCCCCCCTCCTCCTCCTCCTCCTCCCTTCCTTCTCCCTTTCCTTCCCCTCACCTAAAGCGGAAAGCTTCTGAGCGACTTTAGAGAACTTCCCTTTTTTAGAGTCCTCAGTAACTTAAATAAGGGGCGGTGGGGGATTTGGTTATTGTTATGTCTCATCAAAGCGTAAGATCTTCCCGCTATCCTTCCCCTCCTGCCTGTTCTCTGGGTGTCTGTCACTGTTTCTTCCGTAAGAAAGTACTGTCTTCTCCAGACTGATGTACTGTAATTTGATATTTTCCCCTCTCTTCTCCTGCTTTTTAAAGTATCTTTGGCAGAGTACAAGTTGTACAGGCCCTGAGGTGAAGGCTAAAGATGTTAGCATTCGCTGCTCTTCTTTGTAGGGGTAGATGTCACCAAGCTGCGACAAAAGGTGAACGCGGCGCTGTGCTTTTTAAAATGCCGCCTGTTTTCTCTCGTTAAGCAAGCGAGAAAGACAACAGCCAAACTAACAGAGGCGGCCTTGAAGAACCGAGTTGTACGCCGATCTTACAGGAAGTGACTGTCACTTACAGGAAGTGACATCCTAGATGATGTCACTTCCTGTGATCCCCAGCTTAGCTCTGGTACAATCGACGAAACAGCCCGTTATTTGATTATACTCTCAACTTCTGCGCTGTCCGAAGTTGAAGTGGTGGTGAATGATCAGCTCGATAGCTGTTTCTTCTCTCTCTAGGTAGGGAGCAACACCCCTTGTGTTAGCCTACGTCATCTTGGCTCATACAGCTCGGAACGGTTTTGAACTGAAGGCCTCACTGAAGCTACATCAAACAGGGTTTCCCTTCATGTGGAACCATGGAGGGGTGCTTTGCCTTTCTCCAAAGCAAGATAATGTTGTTCCATCCAATGAGTGTTACATGTTAACCCCCCCTGCCTTCCCCATCCAGGCCTCTCCCTCGTTCCCACAAAACCACTGTTGCCCCCCTCCCTTCGTTCTCCCTTCACCCCCTCCCTCCCTCCCTTCCTCCTCTTCCTCTTGCACCTGCTGCTGTGAACAGCATGATCCCAGTGAGTGTTTCTGTTCCATCCCTCGCTTTCTCTCCCTCCCTCCCTCCCTCCCTCCATCCCTCCATCCGTCTCTTTCAAGTCTGCTCTGCTGTCAAGCCCAGCTGGATCGGGGCTGCTAGTTCAGAGTCACACGCAGTCTTTTGTCTGCGTGGAAACAAGCAACAGCAGCCTGACGTGGCTCAGCATCTAAGTGTGCAGCACGGAAGTGTGCAGTGTTCCAGTGTTGGCAGGGTATTGTGTTGAGCTGACCACTTTCCGTCAACTGTTGAAGTGCAATCAGGAACCGTGGAAGGCACCGTACTCTAAACTTGAAAAGAGGCGATTGACACACGTGTGCATCGAGTGCGGTTAGTCGCTAACGCTCGCGTCGCAGCGATCGACGGGAACCTCGCGTAAGACTTTCCCGATCATGGTGGAAGTAGTTGAAGTCATGTGATGTTATCTGTGCCTCGTGTCCTTAACACCAGGGTGGCCTGGACTCCAAGAACAAAATGGCTCCAACTCCAGACTTGCGACCTTATTCCTCACGCTTGGTAAAATGTTAATTCACTCTCCCCGCTCCGTCCCGGAGCTCTTGAAAGGAATGGTTCTTGTCTGAAACACCACTCAAGCACGCGCACGCAACACACACGCCTTCCTACTAAAGTGCAGGAGCACACACACTCGTATATAACACTGTAAGCTCCTTGTGAAAGCCATCGTGACGAGCTTGCTGTGTGTAGGGCAAGAGTGTGTGTGAGTGTGTGTGTATGTGTGTGCGAGTGCATGGGTGTAGGTGAGTGTGTGTGACTGTGTGTGGGGGTGTGTGTGACTGTGTGTGGGTGTGTGTGTGTGTGTGTATGTGTGGGGGGGTGTTTTGGGTGGAGGTGCAAGACTGGAGCCAGATATCGGGGTGTGACTGTGTGTGTGTGTGTGGGTGTTATGTGTGTGTGTGTGAGTGATTGTGTTTGTGAGTGAGTGAGAGAGAGGAGCAGACAGGGACAGAGGAGTCCTATTTTTTTGTGTGGGGGGGGGGGGGTGTTGGGGCTCCCCGGAGCCTCCTTTTTGAAAAAAAAAAAGGAATTTGGGTTTTCTTTGTCCTGAAAAACACACTCAAGCACGCGCACACTCACACACACCGGGCTCTACTCAAAAGTGGCAAGGGAGCCACACAAACCATCTCGTTTATATTAAGCACTGGTAAGCTTTCCTTTGTGAAAAGGGCATCGTGGAACGAGCTTGCCCTGTGTGGGTAAGGGGCAGGGTGGGTGAGTGTGTGGTGTTAATGTGTGTGCGAGTGCAATGGGTGGCGTAGGTGAGTGTGTTGACTGTGTGTGGGGGTGCTGGTGTGACCCTGTGGTGTGGGGGTGTGGTGTGCGTGTGTGGGGGGTGTGTTGGGTTAAGGTCAGTGGTAGCAAGAATATGTGTGGCACTGTGTGTGTGTGGTGTGTGTATGTGTGTGTGTGTGTTGGGTAGGTCAGTGGTAGCAGATATGTAGTGTGTGTGTTTGTGTGGCGGGGGGGGGGGGGTGTTGGGCAGGTCAGTGGGCCCTGGCTATATATCTCCTGTACTCCTCCTCTCCTTTGCCCCCAGACCCACTGGCTCCTCTCTTCTCATCCCAGGTTCCCCGGCAGCCCCCCCCCTGCCCCCTCCACACACACACACCCCTGTCCTCCACCATCCACCCCCTTTGCCTGTTCACCTTCAGACCCCTCCCCAAACCCTCCACCACTCACTCAAACTCACCCCTCAAAACCTCTACTCTCCACCCCTGCGCCCCATTGGCCTGAGCACCCTCCACCACTCCTTAGCCACCTCCCCCTCAGCCGCCCCCTGCAGCCCCTGATAGGCTCTCATGCCCCAGCCACAGATGGGAGGCCCCGGCCCTTGATCTCCATGTAAGCCAAGCCTGGAGAGGCCACACGGCTGCTGCTCCCTTTCAAACAGATGCCTTTAACTACCTCTCTTCATCCAACAGCTCTCTGTATGCCTTAACACGCCTGCACACACAAATGTACAGACACACACACACACACGTACAAACTCACACAGAAGAGTTTTCCAAGCACCCACTCGTCAATCAAGCACCCCGTCAACCCCAACCCCCTCCCTTGCTTACTTTTTCAAACGCACAAGCATACATTAACCATCCGTTCCCCTTCTCCTATTTACATTCGTTCAAACAGAACAGACAGCATAATCAAAGGTGAACACTTCAACAATCATTCGGCACTCAATTAGCTCTCAAACTGCTTCCGACTCATGTATTCCAAAATGTACATAGGGGAGGGGCTGGGAGGAGTGTGAAAAGTCTTTGAAAAAGCATACTTTTCTTTTATCATTTCATCTCGCAGCAAAACAATTTCTTCCTATTATCCTCACTGTAGGGGGCCCACTGTCCCGTTAAGGTGTTCTGCAAGGCTTTGTGGGTAGAGAGAGCGTCTCTTTCATGGCGATACCTGGTAGCCTGGATGTATTAAACAGAATCAAAGACGACAATTTACATACGGTTTGTGTTTCATGTGTGTGGGGACCGAGACAAAAACACTGTTCTCCCCATATGAAAGATGATGGCTTGAACTTTAGGAGCCGAGTAGAGAGGTGGGAAGAGATGGATAAAGAGAAGAGGAGGAATTGCTGTAGGGGACACAGATAGAAAGAGAGAGAGAGAGAGAGAGGGAGAGAAAGAGTCAAAGTGGAGGATCTCTCAGACTCCTATGTGTCTGATGTAATGTAACTTTAGCAGCGTCTCTCCTCCTCCTCCTCCTCCTCCTGCTCCTCCTCCTGCTCCTCCTGATGTCCCACACCCTTGTCTACGTTTTGCGTCGAGATTCAAAGAAAGCTCCCCCCCCCTCCTATCTGTTTTCTTAAGGGGTAATGTTTCTTGTTGCTGTGTGTTGTAGCACACTCCATGTTCAGTCACGCCATTAGTGACTGAACTTTGGAGCTATTCTACTGCAAAGGACTGGTTCGAAAAGCATGTTTTTTCTGTCAGACAACTGGCATCTTGTCTCATTGAAGTCAAAATACTGGCAGGATCAACTTCAAGAAAACGTTTTACAGTAAAGTGCCCACAACATTTCACTAGCAGTGAACGTGCCTTGCACAGTCACGACCTCAACACGTACTCATCCAAGGCTTGCCATGACAGCTACCCGAGGGTTGGTGTTGCGAGCACGTGCACGTTCATGGGGTCTGTCCTCTCTGAGGCTCTCTCTGTCCTCTCTCTGGGCGTAACTCCACAGCCCCTGTCATTTACGAGCTGGCTCCCAACGTTCTCCATGCGAACCCCGTTTAGCCTCGGTAGCTGTCAGCTGATGCACAACATCACAGGGCCACAAAGGAGTGCCCCCCCCCCTTTCGCCTTGAGCCCCCCCCTGTGAATTGACCAAGTGTAAATAGTGCTGGGTGGTGTGTGCTGGGTCCTGAGTGGTGGGTGCTGGGTCCTGGGTGGTGGGTGCTGGGTCCTGGGTGCTGGGTGCTGGGTGGTGGGTGCTGGGTGCTGGGTGGTGTGTGCTGGGTCCTGGGTGCTGGGTGGTGTGTGCTGGGTCCTGGGTGGTGTGTGCTGGGTGCTGGGTGCTGGGTGGTGTGTGCTGGGTGGTGTGTGCTGGGTACTGGGTGGTGTGTGCTGGGTGCTGGGTGGTGTGTGCTGGGTCCTGGGTACTGGGTGGTGTGTGCTGGGTCCTGGGTGCTGGGTGGTGTGTGCTGGTGCTGGGTGCTGGGTGGTGTGTGCTGGGTGCTGGGTGGTGTGTGCTGGGTACTGGGTGGTGTGTGCTGGGTGGTGTGTGCTGGGTGCTGGGTGGTGTGTGCTGGGTGCTGGGTGGTGTGTGCTGGGTGCTGGGTGCTGGGTGGTGTGTGCTGGGTACTGGGTCCTGGGTGCTGGGTGCTGGGTGGTGTGTGCTGGGTACTGGGTGGTGTGTGCTGGGTACTGGGTGCTGGGTGCTGGGTTGGTGTGTGCTGGGTGCTGGGGTGGTGTGTGGCTGGGTGCTGGGTGTGTGTTGCTGGGTGCTGACTGCTGGTGTGTGCTGGGTGCTGGGTGCTGGGTACTTTTCCTTCACCTTGACGTTGTTCAGGGAGTGGAGGGGAAGACAGGAGCTTGGGAGGATGCAACAGAGCTGTGTGTGTTGTTCATCTAATGATGTATTCGAGTACAGGATATAGTTGGCAATGGGATGTCATAGGAACTCCAATCCCAGATTTGATCAGTCAGCCTATTATTTCAATTCAAAACCGATTTTTGGAGAAAAAAGTTCCACCCGTTCCATACTCTTTCCTTATCTCTTAGCCTTCATTCATGTCAAAGTTTCCTTTACCTTCTCCTTCCACCTCATTGTTTCACAATGTTTACTTTCGTTTTACTTCTCTTTCTCTCGGTCTCCTTTCACTCTCTCCAAGCCCTCCTCTCCCTCATCCCTCTGTCTCTCTTTCTCAGCATTCCAGTCCTCCGCGTTCCATTCTACCACTCTATCTTGCCGCTCGTACAGCTTTCCCTCCGTACATCTACCTCTCTCTACCCTCCTCCCTCAATCCTTCTCTTCCCGCATTCCTCCTCCTCTCTTTTTTCCTCCTTTGCCTCCTCATTTCATTCCTCTATCATTCTATCTTCATCTCCCCCTACCCACCCCCCCCTCTCTCTCTAAGTTACTCTATCCCTCGATCTCCCTCCCTCCATTGCCCCCAGCAGGTTTAATGAAGTCTGCTCTTGTGTAATCTCCCTGTGATCAAGCCCTCTCACCTCCCTTGGCAGACTCAGGTGTCTCCACACAGAGATCCATTGTTCCGCAGGACGGATCCTTCAACGGAGCCGGCTGGCACAAGCACACACCTGCAACCAACAAAGATCCCTTTATTCTGCAGCCCAGGGTCCGCGCATACAAACACACATGCAGATGCACATGTACACACACAGAGCCGGAGCCTCCGCAACACAGTGCAGGATGAATCCTCTCCCCTAACCTACTGTAAAGAGCGAGCGCTCCCCCAATCACCTCTCTATCTCCGCTGAGGGAGACGGAAAAGAGGAGGTGGACAAGGAGGGGGAGGAAAACGGCGCCGATAACAAGTTGTTTGCACACGCTGGTGTCATATTTGATTACATCGGACAGCAAATCAGATGGGCTGTTGCAGGGAGGGAGGGAGGGAGGGAGGGGGGGAGGGAGGGAGATAGGCAGGCACAGCCGAGAACTGCATCGTACGCTAACAGAGAAACTGGGGCCGAAGTGGATTTCTGAGAACGTGATGTTTTGTGTGCGAAGACTTGGGAGTCAAGTGCACGTATGTCTTCCACAAACCACATGCTCACGGGCGGAGCACGCTGGAATCCTCTCAGACCTTTCTGCCAGATATCAAAAGAACAAGAAGGGATTTCCAATGCACCTGCCGCAGTTTATGTTTGGTGAAGCAACTGGATAATCCATTTTCCTGTTAGTCCCATTGTAACCCAGTCACTTAGCCCCAGGGAAGGCTGAACAAAAAGGGGGGGGGGGAGGAAAAAGGAAAAGATGGAAAAAAAGATTGAGAGAGGATGAAAATGAGAGAAATGAGGAAAGGAGAAGAGAGAGAGAGGAGGGGGGGGGAAGAGAGGGATACAAGAAAATGTGTCTTGAAAAGATTCCGGAACAAAGGAAAAGGGAGACGAGAGAGACAGAGGAGGAGAAGAGAAAAGAGAACAGGAAGAAGAGACGAGGGGGAGGAGGAGGAGGAGGAGGGGGAGGAGAGGTTGTCTCCGTTTCCAGACACCTGACACTGGCATCACCTTCGGATGGGCTGCCGGGCTGCACCGCCGGCGTGTCGGATGTCAGGCAGAGAGCGGCGTCCTCCGTCAGCGCCGCCCTGTTGACTGTACACGGGAAGACGGAACCCTATCACAGTGACGAGGGGGAGCTGGCGAGGTCACAGGCAGACAGCCAACAAGGAGACACCTCCTCCGCCTCTCCCATCCCCGAGGAGGAAGATCAGCTTACCTTGCTAAGAGTCGACAAGATGTCAAAGATAGCGTCTTTAAATCGTGTCAGTTTTGTGCCAAGACAATGTTGTTTTGGCTGGATTTTGGGGGGGGGATCCTGCGTTTTTGGGATCAGACTGGAAAGTGCAGATCTTTTTTTTTTTCTTACGAAATAAGGCAGGGAGCGAGAGACCCTTTTGTTGGAGCACGTGGTCACCGTCTCATTTATTTGAGACATTTTCCCCTAGCAACATCTGAACTCTGACGACAAAGAAGTAAAATACAAAAAAAACAACCGAAGGAAGAAACAGATTGAGAGAGGTTGATGGGGGAGGCCGCAGAGCAAAACCTGCACAGCGTCCCGCGCGCCGTTCGATCCGCCATGTTCCAACTGGCTGCACGTCGGCCGGTTCAACATAAAGCGGAAAGCAAAAAGTGCTGCAGGTGAAAAGCTGAACGCCACGACTCAGCGTTCTCTGCTGCGTGAAGCTTCCCTCTGGTTCATCTCACCAAGCCAAGCTGGCCTGCAGCGGCTCCCACCCAAGGTATCGCAGACGAGCCTCTACGTTGTGTTCGGAAAAAGTCTTAAATGGGTTACGTGCCCCGCCACCGAGTGAATCAGAAGAGAAGGAGAGCGGTGGGGGAGGAAGGTGTGTGTGGGGAGGGGGATGAGGGGGGAGGAGAGAGGAAGAGGAGTGAGGGAGGAAGGTGTGTGTGGAGAAGGGGAGAGGGGGTAGGAGAGAGGAAGAGGAGTGATGGAGGAAGATGTGGGGGGAGAGGAAGAGGAGTGAGGGAGGAAGGTTGTGTGGAGAGGGGGGGAGAGGGGGTAGGAGAGAGGAAGAGGAGTGAGGGAGGAAGGCCTTTTGTAATTTCACGTATGTGACAGGAGAGAGGCGAGGGATGGAAATAGAACAATGGAGGGAACACAGAGCTTCTGAGGGGCCCTCAAAGACTTCCAGCTCAGAGACTGATAAAAGCTACTTCATATAGCAGCCCCCCCTTCATGCCCCTCACACACACATACTGATGTACTCACACATACACAGATATAAAAACACACGTTGATGTGCGTCCCCACCCCGCACACACACTTTTTAAAAAAAAACCCCCACACACAAGCACAGACTTCTCTCTGTGGAGAATATCTTCAAGCTTCACCGCACACAGCAAAGCCTCAGATGGGCAGGGTGTGACTGTGGTGATGGTTTCAAGCTGGGAAGACGTCTTAAAACAGAGTCACGGAGATGTCATATCCTGTCGTAATGGGATAAAAGTTGAGTAAACATGGTAAACATGCCACGCAACTTTGGTCAAAACGCACAAAGTAAACTCCAACACACAACAGTACGATATATGGATGTGTGCGACTTGTGTGAAAGCTGTGTATATACTTGTTTACTGGAGCTGACAGTGTAGGCTACAAGCAGTGTTTTAAAAATAAGTTCCCTTTTCATGTTTGATGTGGTTAAATCGGAGATTGTGTGCTGTGAGTTGATTCAGCCTTGGTGAGTGATACAGTTGGCACTGACTGTCTTGTGGCTGTTTGGGTCGTTGTATTGTCCTGTGGGCTCACCAAATAGGAAGTATTCATCCATTTGGAATCGATGCATGGATTTATACTGAACGTCTGAACAGGTAATAGGCAGATCGGAGAGATCCAACATTTTCCACAGCATTCCCTCTAAACACGGGAACATGCGTGCATGAACAAAACCTCTCTCCGTTGACCCTCAGTGTGTTTCAGTGATTACACACAAGTACCTGTGTGTGTTTGGTCAATAAATTAGAATGGGTATAAGCTTCTATATCTCTTCTTCACCTCCGTGTTCTGAGTGAATATGTGTGTGTTGGCTCTGTGCCTACACTTCCATATCATTACTTGAGAACCAATCTTTTCATTTTTCTGCCTGTTAACAACATCCACGTTCAAAGGACAGTGAGGCTAATTAAAGTTGGGCAGGAGACAGGGTGTGTGTGTAGGGGGCAGGGGACAAGGGTGTGTGTGTGTGTGTGTGTGTAGAGTGGGCAGGAGACAAGGGTGTGTGTGTGTGTGTGTGT
>BROE01000002.1:6332302-6354232 GCA_036571765.1 Plecoglossus altivelis
TGGGCGGAACAGTGTTGTGTGTGTGTAGGGGCAGGAGACGTTGTGGGTTGTAGGGCAGAACGGGTGTGTGTGTGTGTAGGGGGCAGGAGACAGGGTGTGTGTGTGTGTGTAGAGACAGGGTGTGTGTGTGTGTAGGGGGCAGGAGTGCCCATGGCGTCTGCCTGTGATATGATTGATTCGGACTGTCACTTCGCTCAGCTGGCCATCACTGCACGGTGACAAATAAAGGATTACACCCCCTCTCACGCACTCCACCCCCCCTCACCCCCCCCCCCCCGCCACTACCGTCATTGTTAGGCCGACATCAAAGCACAATGGGGGCACAATATTTGCATTTTTAATCAGCAGCAAGTCTAGGCGGTGCACGGGCACCCGGCGCGGGTTCCTCACTTTCATCTGGGGCGCCCCCTCTTACACCCGTAACCCCCACCCCGTCCAAAACACCAGACGTGCTCTGTCTCTCTCCCCTGCTCTCTCTCCCTCCCACTCTCGGCTCCCACACACACACACACGCTCGGACAAAGGGCCGTGTCAGGGTTACACCGTGACCTGTTGGTGGAAAATTAACGAGACCCATCTGCAGTCAACCTTCAATTAGCACTTCAGAGTTTGTGCCCCTGTTCTGTCCACAAAAGTCCCTTCTTTTTCATCTTTCTTTTCACGGCGGCCGCTGTGTTGGAGGCCAGAGCAGCAGAAGGCCTCAGTCCATCCCTCCCCTGCCTTGTGTATGGCTTCCCTGCCACAGGGCTCGGTAATTAGGTCTATATTCACCATGAGGGGACAAAGATGATGCTAATGACGCTAATTCTATTCATAAAGAGGTCCTCTGCTAATTACCAAGTGCGGCTGTCTCTCCCTCTCTCTCTCTCCCTCTCTCTCCCTCTCTCTCCCTCTCTTTCTCTCCCTCTCTCCCTCTCTCTCTCTCACTTTCTTTCTCTCCCTCTCTCCCTCTCTCTCTCTCTCTCTCTTTTTCTCCCTCTCTCGGTGAGTGAACAATCGCACGGCCGAGTGGCTAAGGTCAAAGAGAGCTGGGTCGGAGTTCAGAATCAAACGGGATTAGCTGCGATTGTTGTGCCTTCAGCGCCACTCCGAGATAATTCGTCTAATGAAGTACCTGAACAGTCTTCTCATCTTTTTTTATTTATTTTTTTTCAGGACGGAAAAGGACTAGAAGCCACTGGAGTGATGCAAATATGGAGTCCACAGGGCAGTTCATGACAGGTGTTGCAAGCAATGTTTTGTCCTAGGGAGAGAGAGAGCGGGAGAGAGAGAGCTGGAGAGAGAGAGAGGGAGAGAGAGCAGGAGAGAGAGAGGGAGAGAGAGAGCGGGAGAGAGAGCGGGAGAGAGAGAGAGAGCAGGAGAGAGAGAGGGAGAGAGAGAGGCATTGTGGTGGCCTGAGGAAATGGGAGAGAAAGAGAGAGAGCGTCTTCTTGGCACCTTTTAACTCTGTTCATTCCAGTGCCTGGGTACAAAACACTGTTGCCCCTGCTTGACCTCTCCTCGCAGCCTTGGGTTCTGACCTCTGCCTCTACCCAAGAGCACGCGGTCAGTTCCCACTGAGGCCAAATGGGAGAAAGATAACTTCTCCAGCACAGGAGAGAGTACCAACCAATAGTCCTTACGGAAGAAAACCATGTCACCGACACACACCGACCACTCACAGGATACCAAGGGGACAACTTAGAGTCAATCTTTAAGCCATTTGACGCTGAGCAAAGATGTAAATCCCAACAATATCAAATGACCTTAGAGGAGCAAGGCTAGCCCCGCTAACAGCGGGATTTGGGACATCGGTGGCAAATACAATGAATCGATACAGCGAAACACAGCTAGCCGCTCGGTCGCTCTGATAAGGCTAATCTGCATGATCATCAGTATGGCACGCGCCGGCGATGAAACAGAGTGGAGGCTGAATAATACATCACAATGAGGGCCTGTCACTGCCTTTGTTTTGATGTGTGCCCTGCGTGGAGGCGGAGGGGGGGGGGGCATGCGCCGTGCTGTTTGACTCACTGTCTGCCACGTTCGTCTGGCTGGGAGCTGGGTGCGCAGGGCCCACAGTCACCCACCAGTCTAGGCAGGATTTCACTCAGCAAAGGATGAGGGGACAAGTGACAAATGTACAGTAAGAGAGAGCGTGAGAGAGAGAGAGAGAGAGAGAGAGAGAGAGAATGGCTGGTTCGGTATCTGGCGGTTTCTTGGAAAGGAAATTGTGAGAGAATTGAAGTCATTGTCGTCATGCCCCGGACAGCTTGAAAGACAAGTGTGGAAGTGAGTGCGAGAGACAAGCGTTGGATGTGTGAAAGGCGGAGGAGAGAGGGGTAGAAGGAGAGGGATGAAGGAGAGGGATGAAGGAGAGGAAAAAGACACTGATTGTGAAGTTAATGATAAAGAAAGGGAATCGCAGGGGGGGGGGAGAAGAAGCAAACTCGAGTCATCATCGCTAATCGGGTTATCGTACTTTCATGTGTCACTGGCGTACACAATGTGTTTCTATCATTCATGACTTTTAGCAAACACACGATGGCAGAGGATTAGGATCGTCAGTAGGGGGCCCTTTGAACGAGATATGCTAATTTAGCCAAGGAGCCAAAGAACAACATCAAATATGTGCCAGTGAATAGCCAAGGGACTTTCAAGTCTTAATATCCCTCAGAAGTGCTTTATCTCCACAACCTGCATTCACAGCACAAACAAGAAAGAGACAGTGCAGGCTTCAAAGAGCTGCCGGTCCACGGGTGTAATTTCAGATCAAGCTTAATAAAGGTTATCGGCCGGAACGCTAATGAAACAAAAAGCTAGAGCGCCAATGCCAACAGGTGGACTAGTATGTTTTCCTCGCCCCATTCTTCATCCTCTTCTTCTATGCTCTTCTTAACACTGCTCTCCTCTTCTTCCGCCTCCTTCCTCTCATCTCTTCTCCACTCTTCTCTTCTTCTATGCTCTTCCTCCACTGCTCTCCTCTGCTTCTATGCTCTCCTCCTCCACTGCTCTCCATCTTCTCCATCTTCTCTTCCTCCACTCTCCTCTCTTTTTTTTCTTCTATGCTCTTCCTCCACTGCTCTCCTCTTCTATGCTCTTCCTCCTCCACTGCTCTCTTCTTCTATGCTCTTCCTCCACTGCTCTCCTCTTCTTCCATGCTGTTCCTCCACTGCTCTCCTCTTCTTCTATGCTCTTCCTAACACTGCTCTCCTCTTCTTCTATGCTCTTCCTCCACTGCTCTCCTCTTCTTCTATGCTCTTCCTCCACTGCTCTCCTCTTCTTCTATGCTCTTCCTCCTCCACTCTCCTCTTCTTCTATGCTCTTCCTCCACTGCTCTCCTCTTCTTCTATGCTCTTCCTCCACTGCTCTCCTCTTCTATGCTCTTCCTCCTCCACTGCTCTCTTCTTCTATGCTCTTCCTCCTCCACTCTTCTCTTCTTCTATGCTCTTCCTCCTCCACTCTTCTCTTCTTCTATGCTCTTCCTCCACTGCTCTCCTCTTCTATGCTCTTCCTCCTCCGCTCTCCTCTTCCTCTTCTTCTATGCTCTTCCTCCACCACTCTCAACTTCTTTTCTCTTCTAAGCTCTTCCTCCTCCGCTCTCCTCTTCCTCTTCTTCTCCGCTCTTCCTCCTCCGCTCTCCTCTTCCTCTTCTTCTCCGCTCTTCCTCCTCCGCTCTCCTCTTCCCTCCCACGCTAAACCGTTTAGTATTCCTTGTCAGGTTGCTTTAAGTTCACGAGCATCTCATAAGCGACTGGAAAACTTAATATGCCGACCACCTAAGTCTAGTATCTGTCGGCTCTTCCTCTCCCCGCTCGGCATCGCTCTCCGCAGCTCTTGCACCACCAGATCATCGAGAGAGGCCGGTTGGCACTCCGTTTGCATAGACCTATGAATATGTCATTTGTTTTGATCCGCAACTCCTTTGTCTCTCTGTCTTTGGGTCTGAAACAATAAGAGATTAGAACGAGAGACAGGGTGCAAGAAAGAAGACACGGAAAAAGAACAAATGCTCTTTTTCTCGCTTTCCTTTCAAGTTTGCCTCTCTTTCCACCAGATATTGAAATCTTTCTCGCCTCGGAGTGGCTTGCTGTGCTCTTAAAAAACGGCAGAGGTCTTTTGTTTCCCCCAGAAGAATCAAAAAGTCATGATGCTTGTTAGATGATGCATAGACAGAAGCTCAACTCTAACTAACTAGCGCACAGTTACAACAAGAGACCACTGGTTCCTGTGGTCCTGTGAACGAACACCAATTAAAGAACCAAGGGCATAAGGAACAGGAGAGGATGAGATGTGAAAACTATAACTTTCACCAAACGGGTCATACTAAAGACTCTCTCTTTCTCTCTCTCTCTCTCTTACAACATTCAACATCAAGGGAAAAGACAAAGGGGAAGAAGAGAGCAAGATAGATAGAGAGAGAGAGAGAGAGAGAGAGAGAGGAAAAGAGAGAGGGAGAGAGAGTGCAGTCAGTCCATCAGTGGAGGCCTTGACTGAAGATGAAAGCTTCGAGAGAATCAAAGGACCCCCCCAACTCATTATACCTTGGTGGGATGCCTTCATCCCCACTCCCCACAACCATAACCCATGGGGTGCCATGCTAGGGGTGGACAGGGGCGTAGAGAGGGTGAAGGTGAACCTCATCACCAACTCTTTGGTGGAAACAAGCTGTAATGAGCAAACATCGGACTTGGGGCTCGGGGAAATCAAAAGGGTTACTGCGGCAGTCTAACACAATGGATATCTACTTAACACACACATATTGTCAATGTTCCTCTGCCTTCCAGACAGAACTGCGTAAATGTGCTATTTCCGGAACTTAAATTCAGAGTTCCAGACTGGTAGTTTCATAACTTTTAGTTCATAGACTGTTTCCAACTTTGGAAGGTCTCAGTTTCAAAGAGCTGAAAACTATAGGCTGCCTTGTTGTGCTATGGGCACATTGGGCTCATCGCAGCGCTGGGAAGTGAACAGTACAGCCAAAGCCATGTGAAAGCATGGTAACACCGACAGACCTTTCCTGGAAGAGCTGCAGAACTGTAGGATATATTGTCAGAAGGTTCATAGACAGAAAACGATTGAGAAATAAAGGAATGGTGGACAAGTTGGGACTGGGTGGGTGGGGTGAAGAGAGGTCAGAGATTGCAATATGCCGGATGCATAATCTGATAAAGACATGAATCCAGGGGTTTGAGGCAAGTTGCATCATTTCTGCGGGGGTGAGGGGTGGAGGGGTGGTGTCTGGGTCAGTCATCTACCCTTACCATCCCCTTGCATGCCTCCCTGCTTCCCAACTGCCTCTGTCATCCACGCCCCCTCCTCCACCCCCACCTCCGCCACCCCCACCCCCTCCATCCCCTCCCCTCCCTCTCCCCCTCCCTGTCCCCTCCCCTGCCTCTGTTGTTTCGTTTTATCTCTGCGAAAAATAATGAAAGCGAAGCGCTCAAAACCGTGTCTCCATTGATGTTGGAATACACAACCGGCAAGATTCAAAAACACAGTCTGGGATCAAAGCAGCAGAAAAGAAAGAGGAGGTGGGTGAGGGGGGGGGGTGGAGGGGGGGTCCAATAAAATTACGAGAGTGGAGGAGTCTAGGGTGCAGAGCTCATTTGCTAAGACTGTGAGGCAAATAGTCGTTAAAGAATGGCCCATAAGTAGGCATTAAATGAAAATGCCTGCGATTCCATTGGATTAGCATAAGAACCTTTTCTTGCCAGGCCAGCTAATAATATTCATTTAAAATAAATACATGGGAGACGAATCTGTTAGAAAAGAGGGGTGATTGCACATATTTATTGAAGAGGGCTGTAGAAATGAAAGAAAGGAGAAATCTCGAAAAGAGCGCTTGAAGGAATGTGGACTCTTGATTCGGCGGTCTTTGAAGTTTCCCGGAGACGGGAAAATTAAAGTCTTTACAAAAAATTAGAGGAAAAGAGGAAAAAAAAAGGTCCTGGATTCTGAGGGCTCATGAGAAACTGTGGGACAGAGAAAGTTAAAGTGTCAGTGAAGCGAGTCTCTGAGCGTAATCATTCGAATACAGTACACAAGGAAACTCTGATCTCTTCCTGTAGAAGGCAGAAATAGATGTCTACCTGGGAAAACGAAACAATCCCACCGCGTTAGTTTCAACACCACCTTCCACTAAGTCAGTAGAGGAATTTCTGTTGCTAGTTGCGTTGCCCGACCTTTCCCATTTTCCGGCAGTTTATTTGAGTAGCTTGTCTGCAGTATAAGGCCATCTGGTCTCTGGCAGTTCGTTCGGAGGCTTCACCAATTAAAAGATCCCCCCCCCTCCCCATACCCCCTAGAAAACACACACTTCTACCAGGTCTTGTTTATATAGCCCATGTCAGCGAATGTGTCAACGTGTGTTCTGTGTGTGTTGGCGTCTAATGACTCCCGACCCGTCGAGACTACCCAGTCAGACACTGACAGCCCGTCCACCAGAGTAGAGAAACTCCAGCCGTTTCTATAGCTACTGTAGAGTTCAAAGGCGGCCATTTTTTTTTTTTGGTGGTGGTGGTGGTCTGGGCGACAACAAGAAAAGATAGCTGTCATGGAAAAGACGGAAAAAAAGACCAAAGATGACCTCTGGGTTACACGTCAAACCTGCCCCTGAACCCCTCCCCACCCCCCCCCCACCTCTCCCCCACCCCGCTCCCCCACTCCCTCCCCCACCCCTGTCCCCCAACCCCACTCACACGCCTCCCTGCTGGGTGTCCACTGTTTCAGGATCAGTGACTGGCTGGTAGTAAGACAGCATAAGCTGGGTCAGGACGACAGGTAAAGATCTTCTTATGAGAACAACACTAGCCCACGTTCTTAAAGGCGACACCTTGAAGTGACACCGTCACCAAAGTCCGTCACCAAAATCTCTCATCGAACATCTTTTTCTTTCTTTTCTTTTTTTTGTTGAAACGCTGAAGTGTCGCCATTTCAGGCGTCTTTCACCGTTTAATGTTAAGGACTTTGATTTCTTTTTTTGAAGTTGCTAATTTTAACATCTTCAAGGGAGTGTTGAAGCCTAGACGTTTGGTTCTTTTGTCTGCTATCTTTTGCCCTTCTTTCTTTTTTGGAAATAAAAGGAGCTTAAAAGACAACTTGTTAAAAAAGTGGTCTGCCATCAAAAGTGATGTCGAATATTTCGAATTTTTTTGGTATATTTCTCTGTTAACTCCAGTACGTTGCTCTCAAAAATGCTAAATTTGTTTCGTGCCTCAAACACAAAAGGACTTTCATCAATCGGTTCAAACCGACTTATGAGGGAAACTTTTGACATATGTATCAGATTGCTACCAAAGCATACAGCAGATGAAATAATTGTAAGCTCTTTTGTCTAGAGAAATCAGGTCGGCTATCTCAAAGCGTTTAAGTATCTGCTAAACATCTGGTGGAGGAATCAGCACAGTTGGCTCGGTTTGAATTGAACACATATGGAATTACAAATGGTTATTTAAGAGGGAGCGGGGATGCGTGTTAGCCGTGGGTTTTATTGCTGACGGATGGAAAAAGACAAAAGTCCGATCTTTACATTGAAGTTTCCATCTCGGCATCTGCCAATGATGTGACGATATCGCGCTTGACTTTCGGGTTGTTTATTTCCGTGGCAGTTTCGCTCAACCTCGGCGAGATCTGAGAAGTGGCGAGCAGCACCGCTCCATCATGGCCACCTCTTAGTAGCAGGTGTGGCGGAGTGAGTGTCAATCTCTCTGACCCCCCTCTCCACATCTCTCTCTACCTCTCCTCGTTCGTTTCTCTCTCTCTCTCTCTCGCTTTCTTTCCTCTTTTGCTCTCCTCCAACTCCAAGCTACCAGTTTATATCTATGTATCGAATCATCAAACAACAGCAAGCTTCACATCACATCAGGTAAAGAAGGCATGCCCGGGCACTTCTAACAGTCTCCCAAAGACACCCGTTTCAAGTTCTTACAAGAAGGCAGTCTCCTATTGAAGTTCAAATGGATAGCTCTCGGGCACAAGCTTTGCAGGGAGTATGGGGTGGGGGTGGTGGGGGTGGTGGAGGGGGGGGGCGGGGCAGTGCGGTGGGAAGTGGGGAGCGGGAGGCTGCCTCACCTCTGTACTGAACCTCACTCTAATTCCTACCAGGCGAACAGGCATGTGGAAGAGGGGGGAGCGAAGGCAGGCAAGTCTGATGCGGCGCGCGGAATTTAAAAGTGCAGCTCCATGGGCAAAGCATCCGATTTTCTTCTTTCTCTGCTGACCTACCCTCCCTCCCACCCCCCTCCACCCCCCTCCCACCTATCGGCCCACTCCCCACCAGCCCCTCAATCCCCCCCCCCTCCTCTCACCCCTGTTGGAATGTCAACAAAATTCAGCGGAATGGCAATAGCGCACTGTGCATGCAGCATCGCGCTGCTCTCAATCAGCTGGTTCCCACATGACAAAAACAGAGGCAGAGAACAAACAGATTTCCCCCAACTATCATTATATACCCTCTCTGCCACCTAGTGAAAAGCCGATGCTAGATCGTCTACTCATTGAGGGATCGTTTATGGCAATAGTGCCCTAGTTGAATGGTCTTTGGCAGCAAGGACCTGACATTGAATAAAGACAATTAAACTACAAAGGACTGGATTACAAGTCTGCCACTTTACATGAGGGAACAAATCAAATTGGTAATACCTTGGGGTTAAATATTTTAGGGAAAACAGGGTTAAGCAGGGGCACATTAAGTTGAATAAAAAGCACAATTAATAGCTTGAAAGTCTCTATCTCGGACTAAATATTGTTTTTCCCATGAGCCTTTGTCTGAACCGCCCCACCCCACCCACCCCCTCACCCCCCTTCCCCCCTCCCCCACCAGTAGGCCTAATTTCCGTTGTCCCTGGAACGTGGCACCGGGTTCACAAGTATTCAAAAGCTCTCATGAGCGCTGGGTTTGTTTACATCAGTTTTACACCCTGGCAGTATCCGTGTTGATTATCTTTCCTCTTCACTTCCATGGCTGGGGTCTCATGTGAGCACCCTCGCCTCCATCCTTCGCATCTCCCTGTCTGTCTCTAAATGCTCTCGTTCGCAACCCAAACACAGATCTGGCGTGGAGATCTCACGAAAAAAATGCGCTTTCTCTTCCGTCGTTGGTTCACGTTCAGGAAATGACTTCAGAAGTTCATCACAATTCAAAACGGGACTATCTGACATGGTCTCTTCTCTGAGGAGATCACGGTGACTACTGCTACTCCTCTCGGTGACGATTTCATCTCGTACCGAATGTGGTCCTCTGACATTTGAAATGGGAGTGAGGCATTGGGGACAAAACATCCACCAAAGTACCATATTAATACATTATTAATGAATGATTTGGTTTAGCAGTGTCCCATTTCAACAGCCACAGGGAATCCTTCTCTTCAGGAAACCAGGGGGTTTGCCTTTGAGGCAATTTGAAATCGACAATTAAAATTGTATTTTTTATGTGGATCAGTTATGCGTCTACATTTTATCAGCATGCATTTTTGTATTGATCATTATTGATTATTGATTAGATTGTCGACTATTATCGATTAGATTATATTCCGATTGAGTGTTCAGTTACCTACTCTTACAAACTATGAGTTTATTTTTTCCAAATGGATTTCAGCGTAAACTTAATCCACACAATTGGCATCACCTTGACTTCCTCTTGATGACAAGAAAATATCCTACTGTGTTAAGACTTCCCACCAGTCCGGGGTTGTAAGCCAAAGGTGTGCAAAGGGGAATGGAATGTTTACCCCTACAGGGCATTTGGACTGGCCCAGATATCTATGGCTTTGGTTCAGCCCATCACACAGACAAGGGAGGGGGGGGGGGGGGGGGTTGGAGGAGGAAGAACCTGCAAGATGCTGGTTCTCAGGAACACTTTATAACGGCGCACTCAGTGCCAAGACATGAGGTGCCCAAGGCGTAGAGGGTGAACCAGTTACAGCAGGAGAGTGGCCACCTCTGAGTTCTGGCTGAACGTAGGACTGGGAATCCATCTGTATCAGTGTGCCCTATAAGAATGATTCCCAGCTACACCTTTCCATTGCAATGACTCAGTTCTCAAATTGAGTGAATCTCCTGTCACTGACCAAAAGAACGAATGGAAGATTTTTCTCACAAGACAAAGAGCCCATGCTCTTATTTTGTTTGTGTGTCTCCAATGTTCCAGGAGAAAAAGCCCAATGCCCTGTAAGGACGAGCTATATTTGAAGATAATTACGAGAATGTATTCCCCGTGCTCATCACGGAGAAGAAAAGGACTAGCTCTGTCTTTAACCCTCTAAACAAGAACCATATGCCTTTCTTTCTTCTCCAGTCTCCCTTTTCTCGCCCCCCTTTACCACCACCGCCACCCTATTTTCCATGAGAAACATGTAAATACAAAGACCCAGAAACACATGTGGTTAGTCATAAAGCTCAAAATGTACTTCTTCTCTCTCTTCGTTTTTTTTTTCTCCATTTCCACCCCCTAGCCTTCGACCCCCTCACCCAAGGAACAAACCCGCACAAGTTTTTTTTGTTTTTTTTTCCTTCTTCCAAGAAGCGAAGATCTGGAAAACAAAACAACAACCAAAAAAACCCAGGAACAAAGAACGCTGAGGGAAAATCACAGCATTGGGAAACAAACTTAATTGCCTGTGTGTGAAAACCAAAGTAGAAGAGGGACAAGCTGGCGACATAAAAGCAAGAGAGAAAGAGAGAGAGAGAGAGAGAGCGAAAGAGGAGTCGCGGGTACGGCCGACTCCAAAAGATGTGTCTTCACAATGCTGGCACTCTTGTGGCTGGGACACACGTCGTGCCCTTCCGTGAGCGTGCGGGACGGAGACCGTAAACAAGAAAAGACAATGCCTGTTCAGTCTCCATCTGGAATAGCCGTGCGCTTCTTATGGTTGCCACTTACCCCTGCGTGGCGACAGATACGATTCCTAAGAGGCCTCCATTTTGTCTTCTCCCTCCGGCAACCTTGCATGCATTGTTTGAAGGGGGTGGGGCGGAGGTGGCAGGGGGGGGGCGGGCGGAGGGGGCAGGGGGGAACCTTGCATTATCTACCTCGTGTCAGTCTCCTTCCTGTCGTCCTTTCAAAGACGTCAGGACTTGGGGAGAAGCTGGAACTCTTCTTCATTAGCCTAATTGTTAGGGCTTCAGGGGGAAGTTCTCTTCGTGGACGTTAGCTGAAAATGGCTTGCAGCTGGGCTGTGTACGACTCAATGTCTAACAGGTGCTGGGCTCTGTGGATAGTGGGTAAACAATGGAGGCAGAGGCTGAAGCTCTGCCAGCGAGGGCGAGAGAAAGAGAGAGTGGATGCTGGGAAAAAGTCAGGCTTGATGACTCCCACATATACGTGACCCAGGTGGTTTGCAGAGGTTCATTTAGCCGGGTGTAAACAATCAGGCCTCGTTTGACGCAAAGTGTTTTTAGATGGTGAGAATCAATAAAAAAGGAAGGAGAGGCCAGCATCCTTTCAGTTTCTTGACGATGTTGTAGGAAATTGTGCTGTTGTTATTCAGTTTGTAAATATACCGATAAACAGTTCCACAACCTCCTTTTAAGTACCAGAAAAGCTGCATAGGTTTATCTCGGTTTGAACGATCCATCCAACATCTAGTCCCTTGTGTTTTGTTTTTCTGTTGCTTTTTCCTATTGAGAAATGCGAGAACTTTATTAAAGCATTTCTAAAGTAAATATTTGCACAATATGTGATATACTTTGCTGTGCTCTCCCTAACCCAAACTCTAACCCCATTCCTAATCCTCACTCTTAGCACTCAGTGCTAAATGCTTAAAATCAAAATTATATTAATAAATTATAAGAAAAAATAAAGCTTGTGTAAGACATGTAATCCCGCTAATACGTCGAGTGCTAAGGCATGCAATAAACACACTGAAACAACAACATGAACTCACTTGACTGAGTGGAGAAGCATGGTATCTTGCTGCAGAGCACTTCCATGAGAGCAAGAGCTAGAAAGAGCTTGGCGGTGATCACATGACCACTTCAGGTCACATGACAGGGGGGTTGGTTTTATCCCTGTGGTGTCGGGGAGGCTTCCAAACCCAGACTGGCCCCACCACAGGTCCCACAGTCGTCTAGGGAATGAACTGTGGGCCTGGAGGTATGTGTGTGGCTCAGCTCTGCAGCTCTGCAGCTCTGCAGCCCTGCAGGGCTGCAGCACTCTGGGCCTGTCTATAGATAAAGACCTGGACAAAAATTCCCATGCTTCTTTAAAAAGAACAAGGTCAACGTTTGCCATCGTCAGTTGTGCACCGTGTTTTCAACGCGTTGATGCCAGCGTTTCGGTCTGCTTCTGGTCATGGGAATTTGCTCCAAACCATTTCAACATTCCTTCTGCGATGTCTGTGAAGTCTTATTTTGTTCTCCTTTTGGTTTCGTGACTTCGTCAGGTGAAACACGTGAAGTCTACCAGTTAGTATCTCCAGCCGTCCGGGGCCATGCAGTCAGGAAGTTTACAGGTTTTTTTCAGCTGCAGTTACAGGCCTCATCTGTCTTCGATATCCTTTTATGACAAGAGCACATTTCGTTCCGAAGCCTGTGACCCCAAATCCTTGTCGTTCTTTCAGCATTCCAGGCAGGCCGCAATGTTTAGCGCAGGCGAAAGTGTTAACAAGACTCAAGGCTACCAGATCCTCACACGTTTACATGCCATGTGTGGACGGTGCCCTCAAAGTGGAGTTTTATTCGGGCGTTCATGAGAAATCCCACAGCTTGATTGGTACATTCTCCGAAACACTGTTTCCCGGTATCTACGAACGTCTGAAGCGAATACGACTGTTTTTTTGGCAGTGTCTGAAACACCCACGCACCAGTCAACTGAGGCCACAGGCAAAGCCTTTTTCTGGTGACATCGCAGGCTTCGGCTTCGCCGGGAATGCGGACCGGGCTCGCGTGCCACGAGAAGCTCGTGTTATCGGATCGTTCTGATGGGGTTCGACGGCGGTCGAAAGAGACGGACGCTGTTACCCGCGGCCGCGATTCTATCTCCGTCTCCCTCCCCAGATCTGAGAGGGTTGTTGTCCTGTGGTGTTTACTGGAGAGGCAACAGCGCTAAATACAGCTGTGGTTCACCCCCATCTGTAAATATGGAGCCTGCAAGCCAAATTGTTCCCCTTGTTGATGGTGGTTTTGAGCCCAAAACGCCTCTATCTTACCCAGGAAACACTGGCCTCTATGGCGGGAGGTTGGGAAGATGCACAGAGGACAGCAAGTGAAAATAGGCTGTCTCTCCGTCCCTGTCTCCGAGTGGGCAAGAGGGCATCAAGTGAAGGGGACAGCCAGCGAACGAGACACGAGAGGTGGACAGTCCTTCAAATGACAACCGAAACAGCCCACCTGAAAGAGCAGGGATGCGTCTACGTCCAGCGCAGTGCTTGCGATGTGTTGCTGTCTTTGTGAATGTGCTGCTGTCAGAAAAGAGTTCAAAATCCAAGGCGGCGTTACGTGGTTTGTGAGATCACCTGACCCCCCCCACCACCATTCCTTCCAAAAACAAAAAGCCATGCTTGGTGTCAGTCCTAGTCCTTTGGATACTTCCTTGGAGATTTAGTGGATATTATCTTTCAACGGCCCAATATCGATGTTAGCTGAAATAATTGTTTGGGTCTTTGTGGGCTTATGCAAAACAAGTAAACCGCCCAAAGGAAAACAGGTGAATCTATTTTCTCTCATGCACCTAACATCGTGTGGAATCCTTAGTTTGGTCTATGTATCTTTGATAAGTTCCTTAAAGCTTTAGATAAAAGTTAGATTATTATGACCATCCGTTAAACAACAACAAAGTGCATGACATTCCATGTGAGCGTGGCACAAAGGAAGATTACTCAGCACACCCACCAGAGCAAACAGCACCAACCAACGAACCGAACTGGAGATCATCAGTCGATAAAAACAAAGAGAGAGTGATATATATATATATATAGAGAGAGAGAGAGAGAGAGAGAGAGAGGGAGAGAGGGAGGGAGAGAGACAGAGAGAGAGAGAGTGAGTGAAAGAGACTGAGAGAGTGAGTGAGAGAGATTGAGAGAGAGAGAGAGAGAGGTACAAGAGGATCTCTTTTCCTTACCTTCCCCCCCCCACCACCCACCCAGAGGGATAACCTTGCTTTTGGATGCAATGCAGAGGTAAGCTCTCTCCAAAGCTCCCAGCCTGGACAGTTCACACGCAAACACTGGGGCCCTGACGCAAACACAGTGAAACAGCAGGCCAGACTGAGACCGTGAGCGCAGCGGCAAGCTATGACATGACGCTCGCTTAAGCTGTCTGCTGAACAAAATAAGACGGAGTTACAATGGCGTCTTGCGGAACGCTCTCCTCCTCTAACTCTTTGCTGTGGTCGTCTCAGGAGGCGTCGTAGGTGTTTGCGAACTGGACAAAGCCCATTCTGTCCGCGGGTAAATTTACACAAGGACGTGCATGCAAACAGCCATGATTGCAAGGTAAACACACACCTACGGTCTATGTACACTGCAACACCTATGGTAAAGATGAACAGAAACATACACGTTCTCTCTGTGTCTGTCTCGCTCTGTCTCTGTCTCTGTCTCACTCTGTCTCTGTCACTATCTCTATCTCTTTCTCTGCCTCTTTCTCTGCCTGTCATGTCTCTCTCTATGTCTTCCTCTCTTCTATCTCTCTGTCTGTCTCTATGACTCTTTTTTCTCTTTCTCTCTCTCTCTCTCTCTCTCTCTCTCTCTCTCTCTCTCTCTCTCTCTCTCTCTCTCTCTCTCTCTGTGATCTGTGAGCCCTTCAGCACATTCTCTCGAGTGTGATGTCACTCTGGCACTCGCAGAGTTTCTGTCTTGGCATTTGTAAACTTTACCTCTAAATACTGAAAGTAGACTTTCCCACCCGTGACTACGTGAAAAGAGTGAAAAGGTGGTCAGATTCTGCCTCTCGATAACTTTTACGAATAGTTTGATTTTCATATATAATGTTATCTGCGTTATAATATGGCAGGTATGAACATGTTTCGGAGTTTACATCCCAAAAGCTGGCTGTCCTCTGATGCTAAGCAGGTGTGAGCCCGGTCGGTAGCTGGATGAGAGACCCAATGTTGCTGGAAATGGCTGAAAGGTGATTTCAGCTTAGGGGCTGTGCCCAGAAAAACATGTGGTCTTTTGGATGGAGACCTGAGCACACGAAAGGGTTGTGACTCTGTTGTCATTGAGTATCCGTGGGCACTTATCATAAAAATGGAGGCATTGTCCTAGCTAAAGACTCGACCTGGTCCCTTAAGCTGCCATGGCTACTGAATCCTCCCTGTTTTTGATTGGTGTGTAACAGTTCCATCTCCTCTTCATTCCTTCTCCAGATTGCCGTTGTAAAAGAGAATGAACGCAGCTAGCAGTCTTCACTCTCTCGCTCTCCTTTCTCTCTCACTCTCCTCCTTGGCACAGGGTTGCAATGTTTATGCATTTACCAAGATTGCTGGCGGGATTGTGAGAGAAGGGGGTTTAATTTTTTCTTTTTTTTTCTTCTTCTTTCCATGCAATCTCTTGCCTTCAGAAACCATTAATGCCCATTCAACATCAACATCAAGGCAGGGCTTTGATGTCTATTCTGGCAACAGACCCCTCGCTTTCTGTGCTGCCTGCTGCTCTCTCTCGACCCCCCCCCCCGGTCTCTCTCTCGTCTCTCCACAGCAACACGACACACACACTCCCTAAATCCCTCCCTCTCCCCTTCGTGTGTTCTTTATGGTTACTGTACAATCAAATAATTAAACGGATTGTCGCCAAACGATTTTACCTGGCAATTAAGTATGCAAAGTGAGTCTGCGTGGCATGAGAAGGCGATTAAAAAGGGTCCCCACTAAACATCTACAAAGGCCCCACCAGCACAATGACCGCAGCACGGCCTGCCTTGGGAGCCAGCCGAGCCCCCTTTAACAGTCTCACACAGGCATGTTGACAATAGCCCCGACCATGCTAAATGCCAATTACGACAACACAAGGAGAAATGAATGGCGCTGTTTAGAGAAAGCGACCGAGACAGGGGAACGGGGGTGGGAAGAGGGAACGGGGGAGGAAGGGAGGTTAGGTGGGGGGGGAGGAGGGAGGGAGGAGGGGGGCTGCAGCCGATTAAATCGATGCGAAGGCACGTTTTCTGGTTTGATTCCGCTCTTCTCCGAGCACAGAGGGAGAAGAGCGACATGTGAGAGACTTGCAACCTGTTGCTGTCAGAAAGGGGGGGGGGGGTTGTCCTATGTCGAGTGAAATGGAAGCAAAGTCCATTCATGTGCTCTTAAGTCACTCTTGTCACCAACAGGGCACTAGCTTGTTTTCCAATTGTCCAAAGCACCTATTTTGGAACAGAGAGAGCAAGCGAGAGAGAGAGAGAGAGAGAGAGAGAGAGAGAGAGAGAGAGAGAGAGAAAGAAAGAGAGAAAGAGAGAGAGGAGATAAGAGAGAGAGGAAAGAGAGGAGAGAGGTAAGAGAGAGAGAAGAGAGAGGAGAGAGAGAGGAGAGAGGGGAAGAGAGAGAGAGGGTAGAGAGTAAGAGAGAGAGAGAGAGAGGAGAGAGGTAAGAGAGAGAGAGAGAGGGTAAAAGAGGGTAAGAGAGAGAGAGAGAGGGTAAGAGAGAGAGAGCTATCAGAGAGCGTGAGGAGCGAGGGCCCTGGGCAGGGTGGGGCTCCTGTGGTGGAGAAGAGGGGAACGAGACAGTCAATGTCCATCCATCAACACCTCGGAGAGGAAAAATGCCAGCAATTTTCCTGGATAGGTTTTCCCTTCAAAGCCAGAGCCCCGAGAGGCAATAAAAATAGAGCCATAAGGAGAGGAGGGGGCAAGGAGGTGACGGGTAGAGGGTTACACCTGCCAAACCCCCAGTCAACGGACACCTGGAGATTCTCTCCATTGTGCCTCTCCGTGTTGAAGTCAGCCAGTATCCACTAAGGGGTACCGCTGCGCTTCTTCCGGGAGGAAGCTGCTGTCTTAACACCGGACAAGAGGCAAAGCAGGAGCGTCTCTCCAGCAGGAAACCAAAAGCGGTTTTTTTTGGGGGGGGGGGGGGGTCTTTTCGGCGAGCCCAACTCTCTTAAGTTGGCCGTTCGTTTCCATGTCAACCGCGTCGCAAAAACCGCACACGGTTAGTGTTCTGTACAGCCTGACTCTTCAGTCGACAGAGACTGATTGAATAGTATTCGAATAAAGTCTGTACGTGCTGGAGCCGGATCGTCGAGGAAAAAAAAGGAGATAATCTTCCCTCGCAGGGTGTCCTTGTTCTTCATTTCATGTCGGTGTTGACGTGAGGAAAGCAGGCCCCCAGTGCCTTCTAATCTGCCGCCTGGCTCAAGGACCACGTTCTGATCGATCGCGTCCTATTAGGACTGAAGGGGAGTTAACTGATCTGGAGGCTGTTCTTAAGTGCAGTGGGAACAATGCCTCCCCCTCCCCCGGTCAATTTAATACCCCTCAGTGCATTCATGATTAAAACGTCATGCAAATGTTAATTAACTTTGTCCTGAACGATTAGCCTTGGTAAATGATGCATGCGTTTATGTGTTTAGCGGTTTTCCAAATGGCTTAGCGGTGGCAGATGTTGACAATCCCGATGAGTATGGTGGAGCTTTAAAGAGACTGAGAACATTCCAAATGTGTCATTGTCTGCCCTCCCCTCCCCCCCCCTCCATCGCCCACACCTCGCCAACACCCCAGGAAATGCAGTCAGCAGGTAAGAATTGTGTCAGAATCTAGTGAGAAAAGTGATAATGACTTGGTTCAGCTGAAAACTCATTGTCCCAGAACCCCTTTGGGTTCGTCTCTGTGAGGTGCCAGCCACCATAGGGATCTGCCAATCATGGAAACCAACGAGGACAGCCAATGGGTGACTCACAACAGGTATGATGGTAACCTTGTTTCTAGGGAAAGAATTAGGAACACCATACTGGGATGGATATGGTCTAGTTTGACAAGTGAGCCTGAGCGATGTCTCTAAAGGTAGGATATATCGAACATGATGGTTTCATATGGAGATGTGTTGCTAAATATCATAAACATGCCATCTAAAATAAGCAGTTCCAGACATGACCACTCTTATTGTCATTCAACACCAAACAGCAGGGAAGCAGAAGTCTTCATTTGAAAAATATAAAACTTTAATAAAGGCTACATCTCTTAATAATTACAATAATTATAGGTCCATGTAAATCTTTAAATGAAACTCTGTATATAATGTATAATTTACAGTTTACATAAAACAAAACAAAAAAAAGCCATGGGTGTAAAAACAAGACGAAAACAATATGATTACAGGATATTATTAAAAGCATAAAAATATCTTTTGAACATAAAGCCCTTCTGAAAACCAAGGGATCTTAATCACCCTGAATCAGGGTAGAACATGGTATAACTTCCATGTAGGCACAGGTGCAGTACTCATAAAACACTAGCATTAGTGTGTGTGTGTGTGTGTGTCTCAATGTATCCATTACTTCCGAATGCATTATTACAATGTGAACAGGAGCTCTCTTTTCTGCTTAATGTATTTTTTCTTTCCTTAATTTAACAAAAAGTTATCGATTACAAAACTCCAAAGCTAACAGAGCCACAATGCTTGAACCTAGTACTTTAGTATAAATAAGGATCCGGAAGATTCTAACGCGGTGACTTAAGTCGCTGCTTGGGGCAGCTAGCCGTTAGCGCGAGGATGTTTCAGTGCGCTTGGTGTTCCTAAATGCTTCCGTTATTCCATGGCTCTGACCACTACTGGGTGCTCCAGATCCCTTCTGTGTGTTCGCCTTGGGCCCAACTCTTTCCCATGTGCAAATGCCTGGTCCACAAACAAAGGCACAACTAAACAAAGATCGAGCTCTGCGTCGCCGGAGAGAGAGAGAGGGAGAGGCGGAGAGAGAGCGAGAGGGAGGAGAGAACGAGGGAGAGGCGGAGAGGAGAGAGAGGGAGTCGGAGGGAGAGAGAGGTGGAGAGGAGAGAACGAGAGGGAGGTGGAGAGAGAAAGAGAGGTGGAGATAGAAGGAGAGGGTGATGAAGAGAGAACGAGAGAAGGAGAGAGAAAGAGAGGGTGATGAAGAGAGAGAAAGGGAGACCGCCAGTCCAACCAAGTGGAGAGCACACATTATCAGCAGCATATATTAAGACTGGGATTGAGCGTTAAGATGGCAGAAGGGTGTCGGGAACAGAGACAGAACCTCCTGGTGGTTGAGCAAGGTTGTTACCATGGGTGGTGGATCCAGGCCTAGAGAAAGGATGAGGGGAGTCTGTGGAAGGGATATGCTAGTGTCATATCATTTGGGAAGGGGTGGGGGGGGAAGCAAATACAAAGAAACTCAATCACCACAGTATTCTCCCAATACTCAAAGCAGCTTGCCCATTGGCTGGACGTGGGAGGGGTTACAAGAGGGGGGGGGGGGGGGGGGTTGGGAAGGGGGCTTTAAAGGACAAATTGTTCATAAATATCCCCCAATAAAAAAACTTTCAGCTCATGCAAAGCTTCCATTATTATACATGAGTTATATATACATTAATGCCTGTTGTATGTCTATGCACCGTACAGGCTTTTTTTTTCTTTTCGTACCAACAATGCACAGGTGAGAGCAGAGGGGGCTGGGCCCCCCTCTTTCTCCCCCCCCTCACTCTGCGGCCCCCTAAGGGTGCCGTGAGTCATGCACCTTGGTCGGAGCCCCGGCAACGCAGCTGTAGTTTGGGTTTCTCTGAAACTCCTCTGCATCTTCAGTGGTATATATTCGCCTTATTTCAACAAAACAGAAAAGCAGATTCTTGGGTAGAGGGGCGGATCCAGAGCCTTCACTCGGGCTTTCAGTCCGTAGTACGTTCCTTGTGTTTCTAAGAGCTATTGGGGAGAATCAACGGAGGGGGACCTCTCGGGGGTTCCGGCTACTTCATTGGTCGTAGTCTTCAATCTTATTGTGCTGATATATTAATTGTGTCGGCTTAATACTAGAACAGAAACCAAAAAACAAAAACACAGTCTGGATTTTCCATGGAGTCTTTCAAGTATGCTTCTGGCCCCGACGCTGTGTGCCAAGGTTGGTAATTTGGTTGCATAGGGGAGGCGGCTGGGTAATGCGCAGGCTAGTAGTAGTGGCGGGTAGCTGGACATAGAAGGATACTAGTGGGTCATATCATTTGGAAGGGGTGGGGGAAGCAAATACAAAGCAAACATGCAGCGCAGCGAGAGTCCAAATTTACTCAGGGACATCTGCCATTTGGCTGACTGGAAGGGTTTTACAAAGGGGGGGGGGGTTGGAAGGGGATTTAAAGACAATGTTTCCCAAATAAATACTCAATAAAAACTTTCAGCTCATGACAAAAAAGCATCAATATATATAATACATGTATATATACATATATGCATGTTTGTATGTATATGCACACGTACAGGCCTTTTTCTTTCTTTTCGTAACAACAATAGCACAAGGTGAGAGCCAGAGGCGGAGCTGGCCCCCCTCTCTCCCCCCCCCCTCACTCTGCGGCCCCCCCTAAGGGTGCCAGTGAGTCCATTGCACTTGGTCAGGAGCCCACACGGCCACGCAGCTGTAGTCTCTGGTTTCCTCTGAAACAGTCCTCTGCATCTTCAGTGGTTATATTCGCATTTTTCAAAACAAAAACAGAAAAAAGCAGGATTCTTGGGGTAGAGGGGGGCGGAGTCCAGAGGCCTTCACTCGCTTTCAGTCCGTAGTGACGTTCCCTTGTGTTTTCTAAGGCTGATTGGTTAAGAAAGTCACGGAGGGCGGGACCTCCTCGGGGGTTCGGCGTACTTCATTGGCTCGTGTTCCTTCAAATCGCTCCTATTGTGCTGGATATATTAACTCTGTTTAGCTTAATAATAGAAACAAAAACAAAACAAACAAAAAAAAACAAAAAACAAGTCTGGAGCATTTCTCCATGGAGTCTCTTAAAGTCTGCTTCCTGGCGACGCTGTGTGCCCAAGGGGTTGGTATTTGGTTGGCAGTAGGGGGCAGGGCAGGGCTGGGTAGGGCAGGGCTAGGTAGGTAGGGCAGGGTAGGGCTGGGCTAGGTAGGGCAGGGTAGGGCTGGGCTGGCCCACATGGTGGCATCAGTCCATCCTCTCTACTTTGCCCAGGACCTTGCCCTCATACATGGGCAGCACGGCCGTGTCCTCCCACACCTCCTCAAACACCGCCCCGCACTCAAACTCCTCGCTCGCCTTCTTGAAGTAGTACCTAGGAACAACACACAGAGGAACCTTGTGGTTAGAGAGCGGCTGGTGTGTGTGTACGTGTGTATGTGTGTGAGGAGGCCGTCATAAGGGGGGTGTATGGAACCCCCGCACGATGATTCAGCGTGTGAACGGCGCTGTGTGCTGTTCACCCCCCCCCCCCGGGCACGGGACAGGCAGGCCACAGCCAGCCCTGCCCCGCTCCCTCAAAACAAAGCCAACTTAGTCACCCCGCGCGGCTTCGCTGCTTTACTTCCCACTTCAAAGAGCCCAGGCATGACTACACACATGCCCCTAGTCAAACGCAGCTCTGTAATCGCCCCTCCCCAGACCACTCCTGAAAGAACAACTCCGCATATTAGAGACAGGCTCCCTGAGGAACGCCACTGTCGGCCATTCTACAGATGCCTATCTGTCCTGGAAGGTCTCATTAAAGTTGAAGGGGTAATTAAAGCCTGTCTTAAGTCACCCCCCCCCACTCCTCCTCCTCCTCCCTCCTCTTTTTCTAGGATTGGGCTCTCCCTCCTTCCCACCTCTTGTCTTGGAGGGTTTTAATTGGGGCCTGCTGTCAAATGAAGGGCCTTTCTGTCACTGGGACTGACGGTTCAGGTGCCTGAGAGTCTGCCTGTAGCTTGAACACACGTGTGCGCTCACACAGGCACACACAGGGCTAAAACACAAGACACACACACTTCCCTGTCCCCCAGCAGAGAACAGAGGTTGAGAGAGTGCGAGGCGAAGAGGGAGAAGGCTCGTCCTGCCTGCTCTGACTGGATGGGGAGAAGGGGAGAGGGGGGGGGG
>BROE01000002.1:6355339-6367640 GCA_036571765.1 Plecoglossus altivelis
GGGGGGGGGCTGGAGGGTGGATGAGATTGATTGGAGTGGTGGCTGTGCTTTTATCTGGTGATGCCATTCCAACAAGTGTAACTGCCCCGGCGTGGTTCTCTGGGGGTGCTGTCTGAGGGGTACGGAGGAGGAGCAGGGAGGAGCAGGGAGGAGGAGGAGCAGGGAGGAGGAGGAGCAGGGAGGAGGAGGAGGATGGGGCTCGCCTCACATCTAAGTGAAGCCTTCGAAAACAGCAAGAGCTTTTTTCTCCTGTTGCACAGCAACTGGACGTCCCAGAGGAAAAAATACGCATTCCCAGTAACAAAACGGCTCAAAAAAGGTATAACTTTGTTTCTCAGAGAGAGCGAGCGAGAGAGTGAGACAGAGAAAGAGGGGGAGGAGAGAGAGAGAGTGAGACAGTGAAAGAGGGGGAGGAGAGAGAGAGTGAGGCAGAGAAAGAAGGGGAGGAGAGAGAGGAGGTAGAGAAGTCTTTCCATTGGAACATGTTTTATGTGGCAGGATTTTTCTCCCTGCTACATCTGGCACCAATGGTGTCTGGCAGAGCGTGGCGGTACTGTTCTCCGCTGTACTGCAGCCATAGGCCAAATTAACCAACTCCACACATTCTGCGCCATTAAAGCCAGCCGCTTCAAATCGAAACACCCCCAGCCCCTCTTTTGCTCTCTCTCTCCTTGCGTTCAGGAATGATGGGATGGCTGGGAAGTGATGAGTTGTTTGTAAGATCTCCTCCCTCCCCCCCTCCCTTCCCTCTCTCTCCCCTAACAAGCAGATGGGGCCATGATGTTGTGACCGGAGTGCTGATGTCATGGAACAGACAGAGAATCATACCATAAGGCCTCCAAAAAGCTACTTTCAAATTTGCCTCGGGGTTACAGCAGGTTATATTTTGTTAGGAGTCGTATTCCATGGTTATGGAGAGCGTGGTGAGTAGTGTTGAAGCCTGCTAGTGGAGGTGGCTGTCTGTCACATCCAGAAGCCTTCGGTAGACTTGTGCCAAAACCAATAGAAAAACAGCACTTCTGCCAGTCACAGGTGACAAACGGCAGTTTGGGAATTTATTCCGATAAGAATTGCTAGGTCTGATCATTCGCAATTGGAGGGGGAGGGGAGGAGGGGGGGAGGGAGAGAGGAGGAGGGGGAGGAGATGCCCCCGATTGCTCCTCGGGAAATTCTGTAAGCAGAGATGCGAGGGCCTCGCAATAGTGCCAGTCTTAGTGCACGAAATAAAAGAGCTGGGCTTCAAAGCCGTACTTATTAAGACTGCTTTACCATGGAAATCAATAGCAGATGTGACCAAACCTCTCTCCAGCACAGACAGAAATCCCCCTCTTCCTCTTTCGACAGTGGGCCAGGCCAGCCCCCCCCTTCCCCCTCTCCCCTTCTCTCTCTCTCTCTCTGGCAGCTCTGCTCACCCACCCCTGGCTCAGAGATCAACCGTGCTCACAAGCCGTCACGCACGGCTCAGACAAACACGCATTCAAAACTCGCACGACAGACACGTCCGCGTCTACGTATCCGACGGCACCGGTCCCGGTCCGCTTCCGTCCCCAGAACAAACTGCCTCTTCTATCCCCCCCCTCCCCCTCCCTTCTCTAAGGATGTGTGCGAGACCCACGTGGGCGAGGCCATGTGGGCGTGTGCAGTGGGAGGTGTTTCCGTGAAGGGCATGGGTGTCGCCATGTCCGGGAGAGCTGAGGTGTGTGTTTACCTGTATTTGCCTTTCTTGCTGAGCTGTTCTTTGAAGTGGCCCAGGGTGAGGCTGTGGGTCTTCATCATGCTGCGGTAGGGGATTTCCTCGCCGCAGAAGAAGTAGGTGACCACCAGGTCGCAACCCAGAACCCTGGAGAACACAGGGGCGTGTGAGCAAGAGTAGAGCACCGAAGGGAACATGTGAAGAGTCCTGGTTCAGAATCAGTTTGAATAGTAAACACGAGCGCGAGTGTGTGTTTGTTTGCCCCCAGTTTAGCACTGAGATTAACTACTGGGGGCCAAATGCATCTCTGACACATAAACACAGCCACTTCCTGGTTGCCTTGTGATTGTCTACGTGGTGTGGCTACTGACAGCTGGCCTACTGAAGGTCAGCCAATTAAAACGAAAGCAGACAGTCAGGTGGCTACAGCGCTGACATCAAACACCCACCCCAAACCCAGCACCAAAAGCAGGGCTAGACGAAGGGCTGGTGGGGGGGGGGGGTTCAACAGAAAGCTGAAGTCACTGGGAGCTAGTTAACTCTGGCTTGTGTATGTTTTTGTTTGGTGTGTGAGTGTGTGCGCATGAGTGTGTGTGGGTGTGCGGTTGAGTACTACTCTTAAGCGCGTTTTAATCTTAAATGATTAAAAGAGAGAAAAGAGAAGTTCAAAGGAGCAGGCATGCTGACTCATAGTGGTCCCTTTAGAGTGGAGAATGAGAGAAACAGAGAGACAGAAACAGAGAAAGAGAGAGGGGGAGAAACAGAGAAAGAGGGCAGAGAGTGAGAGAGAGAGGGTGAAGGGAGAAGGGGGGGCAGAGAAAGAGGGCGAGAGAGAGAGAGAGCGAGTGAGGGAGAGCGAGAGAGACAGCGAGAGGAAAAGAGCGAGAGGAAGAGAGCGAGAGGACGTACTCGTCTGTTTGAAGTCCGGGGATGGGTAAGGGTAAGGTTGGATTTCCACTGGGGAGGGGAGCAGGATGAGTCCTGTCTCTTTGAAGGCTGGACGCTGAATGCCTGGAAAAGAAGGAGGGAGAGAGAGAAACAATGGAGTCAGATGAGGAGCATCAGCATTCACAACACGAGGCTAGAAAACACAGGATAGTCAGCTGGGGGAATCGATCTTAAACGATGCTGGCTTCGACCTTCAAACCAGACCGACCGGTTAAGCAGACTACCTGAAACAACTTCTGCGTTTGTGCTTCGTTTTTACGTGAGTGACTCGTGTCGCCACTATGAAACACGTCGTTGTGTGACTGCGTGTGTGTTCCATGGCCCTCACCTCTGTTTGGGGGGCTTGGAGACCTCCTCCAAGCGCCGGCATGCCTCCTCCAGCTGAGCCAGGGTGTTGGGTGGGGGCAGGGGTGGCATGGCCGGGTCCTGGATGAAGGGGTGGGCTGGGTGGTGGGCGCGGAGGTGACCACCGCTGCCCGGGCCCCCACAGCCCCAGGTGGAGTGGGTCCGGCTGGGGAGGATGTTTGAGGCTGGCTCCAGGAGCTGGGGCTTCTTCAGGCCTTGCATGCTGCTTGGGGGGACAGGGAGAGAGAGAGAGAAAGAGAGAGAGGGGTAAGCGTATGTGTATATGCAGAACTTGCTGCTCAGTGCCTAGCAACCAAAGGCTCTTCCCACAAGCTAACCCCCTGGAAGATCTCACTAGGTCTGTCCAAGTACTCTCTACATCCCGGCCCCTACTAGCAGATCCCAGAAGAGGTGATCCCTTCATCTTACATTCATCCCTTGGTGGGTTACTGTGGGGGGGTTGGAGTACCAAGCTGATCTCTCACCTGTGGGGCTTGTGCTTGCCCTGTCGTTCACTCTCCAGGATCCACTGCCAGACATTCTGGGAGCGGTCGCTGGCGTCCAGGGTCAGGCGGGGCGTGGAGGGCCCCTCTCCGTGGGCTGGGCTCAGCCCCTCTCCGACCCTGGGGGGTCGTTTGGACAGGGTGCTGCAGCGCCTGTTGGAAGGCCAGGGGGGAGGCGGATTAGACAAGCTCGGTGAAGATTTAGTCAAAGATATGAAGACTCAGAAAAGTTGTATGGGGCACAGATGAGTTCGTATTTGAGCTTGTGTGTGTCGGTTTGTGTGTGTGTGTGTCTGCGTGTGGAATCGTAGGGGCCGTACCCGGGGGTGAAGTCGGAGTAGTCGGCGCCCCCTGGAGGGCAGAGGCACTGCACGCGCTGAGCAGCATCAGCCTCTATCTGCTCCTTGGTCCTGGGCCCGGCATGATGGTGGTGGATGTAGTGGTGGTGGATGTGCTTGGTCGACGGCCTGCCGCCGCTACCCAGAATGCCCTTGGGGCCGCCGGGATAGGGTCCAAGGAAGGAGGGGATGAGCGCACCAGGCCGCTCTGGGGACTGGGAGCGCGGGGAGTGACGAGCCACACCGGGAGACTGGCAGCCAGGCGTCTTGAGGACGCGGGATAGGTGGTCGTCTAGTATGGCCTGGGGGTCTTCCTCGCAGGGGCCCCCAGGGGGGAGCAGAGGGTGGTGGAGGGGGGTGGAGACGGGGAGGTCGCTCTCCTCCTTCTCATCCTCCTACACACGCAAACAAACAACAATCAAATCAAATGTTTGTAACAATACTATTGTTATTGGTAACACACATTCATTGGATGATTCACATTCTACAGTCTCGTAAGACTTCAGACAGAAACTTTTTGAGGGGACTTTCAACTTAACCTTGCGGTTTTAATGTCATACTACTTAAGGACAAAATGCTTTTCAAGTACACAACACCCAGTCCATAAAAACCTTGCAAAGTTGGACGGAGACAAAAAAAAAACCCAGCATGCGTGGTTGTTCTCCAAGCACAAAGATGTGTGAGCTGAATTGGGGAAGACTTGATCTGGGTTCTGCTGTACTCTCTAACAGACCCTGGGCGCGTTTCATCTGGAATGCACAGTGCGCCTCACAGAGAGAATAGCCCTTTCCACCACTGGAGAGTTAACTAAGCGCTAACTGTTTGAAGAGCTTTGAGTGTGTCAAGAAACATAAGTTTGAAACTTCCCTGGGACGGGAAAAAGAGGGAGAAGAGAAATGAGGCTGGCCTCTAAATTCCTTCCTCTCTTTTCTGTCAAGACCTTCTCCCAACGTATTAGCTTCTGTGCTACGATGCTAACTCCTCGCACAGCTTCCCTGGAGGACTCACCGTTTCAACACAAAGTGCCAGCAAAGTCAACCGTGAAAAGCGTGTGTGTGTGTGTGTGTGTGTGTGTGTGTGTGTGTGTGTGTGAGAGAGAGAGCTCACCTCCTGGATGAGCTGCAGTCTCTCCTCCAGAGAGCTCATAGTGTCCTGCTCCCTCTTCAGCTTCTCCAGCCTGGAGATGAGCTGGGCAGCGAAGGCTGAGGGCTCCACAGGGGTCATCTCCTTGGGCAGCCTGTGGGTTCTCTGTAGGGGCAACACAGCGAGAAGGGACGGTCAATTCTGAGAACACGCTCCATATCCTTGTTACTGTCCAGAACTAAGGGGAGGAGGACGTCTGCTGAACATGCCTCGGCCTAATCCGCCATTTGGAAGCTTGTTTCAAAGAGTTAGCCACTCCCAGACAGAGGCCTAATTCCATGCCCTTGCCCCTAAGCTCAACCCTCCTCTCCCCCGTGCCCGCTGCCCTTGGCACTGCCAGGGCCTCGCAGAGGGGCAGCGGTGGGTAGCAGTTGGACCCGCTCAGAAGGGCGAGGCCTCCTGCCTGCACCCTCAGCCAGCCAGCCATCCAGCCAGCCAGTCAGTCAGCCAGCCAGTCAGTCAGCCAGCTTCTGAAGTCAGCCCACTTCAAAGGGCCCCTTGTCAAACATCAAACGCGCACTAGGGGTGGGGAGGGGAGGGGACACGCAGCTTTAAATCTCGGCCTCGAATAAAAGCCAGATATCGACAGAGATGAGAGAGGGTGAAAAAAGAGGGGAGAGGGTGTGTGTGTGTGTGTGTGTGGGGGCGGGTACATGTGACTTAGAGTGTCTGCGTGTGATCACGAGTGTGTGTTTGTGCGCGCATGTGCTTATAAGTGTGTGTGTGTGTGAGTGTGTGAGGGAGGGAGAGGTGCAGGAGGAAGAGTCAAATAGCAGGGAGATCTGAGGGGAAGTAGTAATTTATTTTCCTGACTGCACGCAGGGCACCACTGAGGTACTGTAGTCACATTATCCCTCCTTTCCCCTCTCTCCCCCTGCCTCTCTCTCTCTCTCTCTTCCTATCTCCCTCCCTATTTTCTTTATCTGGCACGCTGGCTTTCTTGATTTTGACTCCCTTTTTTGTTGTTCCTCTCATCTCTTTGTGGAGATGATGAAGGGAGGGAGAAGAAAGGCGAGCGGGGCTGCTGGCGGAGCCTCGCCGCCGTGCGCTCCCAGCCCCCGCTGCCTGGGGCCTTGGTGCATCATGGGAGACAGAGCCATCTCCAAATCAGGAGGGAGACATTAAAAGAGAACAAGAGGGGAGAAAAGAAGAGAGAGAGACAGAGAATAAGAGGAGTCAAAATAGCAGCGCGAGAATACTGAGGGGAAGTAAAATACAATTTTATTTTCCCTGACTGCACGCAGCCACTGCATCGGCTACTCTAGCTCACATATCCCCCTTTCCCCTCTCTGCCCCCTGCCTCTCTCTCTCTCTCTCTATCCCTTATCTCCCTCCCTATCTTCTTTATCTCGGCACGCTGGCTTCTGGTATTTTGACTCCCCTTTTTCTGTTCCTCTCATCCTCTTTGCTGAGATGATGAAGGGAGAGGAGGAAGAAAACGTAGAGCGGGGCTCTGGCGAAGCCTCGCCGCGTTCGCTCCCACTCCCGCCTGCCTGGGCCTTGGTTTCATCATGGACTATCAGAGCCATCTCCTAAATCAGTGGAGGGAACATTAAAAGAGAGAAACAAGCAGGGTCGAGTAAAAAAGAGAGAGAGAACAGAGACGGAGAAGAGAGAACACGCAGAAGAGAGAGAGAGAGCAGATAAGAGAAGCTGAGGGGAGAAGAAAAGAAACAGAAGCAGACAACAAGGCAGTTCAACTGACTGCACCCCTCCCCCCCCCCCCCCCACCACCACACACACATACTCCACACATCTTACCCCCTTTCTCTCTGACACACATACACGTAGTGTTTGTGGCAAAATTGGTTTCTTTTAGCCCCCCCCCCTTCTCCGTCCCCATAAAAACCCCCCCCCCCCCTCTGCAATGTCCATTCAGTCTCAACTCAACCCATTCATCCAAGCCATGCTGTACCACGCTTAGCAAGGCCCATTATGACTTGCAGCTCCTCTGAGCCAGGAACTAATGTGTTGGGGGGGTAGGGCTAGGGGGGAGAGGATGCCAGGGTGACACAAAGATGGGGGAGGGGGGGAGTTGGAGGGTTGGGTCACAGTTGGAAGTTGTCAATGGAGGGGAGCTATGCAGCCAGGGTTCTATTCATCCCAGTGATCAAAGCACTGCTAGAGTAGTAAGATCACTGCTTACAGGGAGGGACTAAGGTTGGGGGATAGCTGACCCTGAACCTCCACACCACCATCACCATCACCACCACCATCATCACTATCATCACGTTCATTTGTCCTCAACAAAGTTTCTGAGGAAGAATGTCACGTGACCGAAACAGGTTTATTTCTGACAGCTTCACAGAAGCAACAAGGGCTGTGTGTGTGGTAGGGGGAGGGGAGGGAGTGACATTAAGGGGTATGAAGACCCAAAAAAAAGTGATATGCAAATGGAGTCTTTCATTTATCCCTGACTTTTATATGAAAATGAGCAGGGTTGACAGAAATATAGTATTCTGTCATAACATGCACATTGAAGGAAGTGGGGGTGGAAATACAATGAAATAAAATACAGCTTTCCCCATGGGGCCTTGGGATCCAGATGTAGTCTATGCCAGTATGAAAAAGTTGGAGTCGGGAGAGATTAAAAAAAGACACAAAGGCATCCGAACAGGAAGTGGAACTCACAGGAAAATGGGGTAGCGAGACCTGCCCATTTATCTTAACGCTTCGATGCATCTCTCTCTGGAGTCGCTTCTTGGTGCCCAGCTTGTAAGGAGGAATTCCATCTCTGTGGAGAAAAGACAGAAGATGGTTAGAAAAAAAAGAAGAAAAAGGATATGAAAGGAAAAAGAAAAAAACTAAGTTGGGCAAAACTAGCCTGGAAGGAAGTCACTGCTAGCGTAGCTCAAACGCTAACATAAAGTTATGCTAAACTGTTGATATTAAGTCTGGTATAACTCAAACTTTGACCCCGCATACCCTGTAGTTTCAGTCACATTAGTATTATTAGCAACTGGAAGGCTAGGCTAACTCTTGGGGATAGACGCCCGCGGCGGCCGCTTGTCATTGAAGTGATCGACTCCACACCACCCCAACGCCGCCCCCACGCCCCCCCCCCCCCCTCCCGGAGCACATTATGGCCAAATCAAAGAGCTAGAGAGCCCTTGATGGCCAAGCAACAAAAACACAGCGAACAAAACACGGCATGACAATGGCAAAGATATGCTTAACACCCAGCCTCCTGAGTTCAAAAGGACAGTCCCACTGGTAACTTCACATTAGCCTTTGTCAACATTCAGAAGTGGCGGTTTGCAAAATGGCACCTCGCGAAAGCTGTTTGAGTTTGTAGAGGCGGTGGCAATTTTCTCCTCTATCTTTCTCACTAAAACGTGTTAGGAGTCGTCAGCTAGCAATATTGCTAAAAGTCCAGTCTCTGGGCAGTATTTCGTTTGGGGGTGGGAGGGGGGAGGTGTGTGTGCGTGTGGGGGGGGGGGGGGGGGGGAGACAAAGAAGAAGAATCTCATTCTTTTCCTCTCATTCTCAATCCCTTCACTTCTCTCGTAAGTAGACTACTTTTCCAGTCAGCTGCCATTTAAGCCAGGCCAATTATCTTGGCCTTTTCGGTTGCTCAGAAGTGTGTGACCTAGCCCAAACGCTAGTTTTTCCGCTGCCTCTTTGAAATCTCACACTCATGCACATATGCACCCGCTGCCATCTTCGTTTGGCAAGCGCTCCGCTGCGAGTCTCTGATCTCGGCAACATCAAAAGGCTGGTTTGTAAGATAAGGTAATGTTTGAAGTTGGCGCAGAAGCATTCCCCAGCGTCCAAGTAAATCCATAAATAAGATATAAGCAAAAAGAGAGAAAAAAATCCTGCCCCCTCCCGATGACTGCCCCCCCCCCCTTCTCTCAAACCAACCCAAATCCTCCTCTTGTTCTTTATCTGTAAATGAGATTCACATTTGCAGTGTGCCTTTTAACCACTGTAAAAGGGCGCACTAATCAAATTGTTCCCCCCAATGAGAATGGAAGATGCTGGGTTCTTTATTACAATCGGTGAGGGGTGGGATGGAGAGGGAGAGAGAAGGAGGGGCAGAGAGAGGGAGGGGGAGAGAGAGAGGGAGAGACAGGACAGAGAGAGAGGGACAGAAGGAGAGAGAGAGAGAGAGAGACACTAGAGGAAGTGGTTGAACAGACATGGAGTGAAAGACCTTGGTGTGAACTAACAGAGAGCAGTGCGGCTCTTTCAATAACGAAGACGGATTTTGTGTCCAGTGTTGCTTCCTCAAAAACTACAAAAACTTCCTGTGCTTGTTACTGTGCCTGGAGCCTGTGACCCCTGTGACCCCTGTGGCAGCCAGCTTGGAGGCTGACCAGACAAAACACCCAAGATGCAAGTGGCCGTCTCTCTGCAGAAGGGTTTCTAACAGGTGAAGTGTGGTTTGGGAATCAATACCTTCCAAACTACCCTCTGAAGATAACAAGCCAAGAACCATTTATGGGACTCCAGAAAAGCCCTGCGGTAGCAACTTGGGGAGAGGAAGGTATCAAGCTAGCTACCCTGTAGCAACACCCAGACCAACTGCGACTCCAAACATCGTCACATCTCTCTGTCCCTCTCACTCCCCCCCCTCCCCTCCCCTCCCTCTATCCAGCTGTTTTAATCAACCCAAACCTCCCTTTCCTTGGACCAAACCGTGCGATGGTCCAACCCCCTTTTGTGGCGACCGGGGAGGAGTGAAAACAGCCACGGACTCTTTCACAGGCCCTTACTTTATGGGGATCTCCCATTCAGTTGTGCAAGTCATTTTCAAAGCAGCCAGCCACCCTCTTATCCCCTTAAGCTCCCCTCACCTAACAATAGGCTGAAAGCGATTCAGTTAAGCCCTTTATACTCCATGCACTTTATGTTCTCACTCCCTTGCACTCCAAGGCTCGGCTGCTCTGGCTATTGGTTGGAGTGGGATAGGAGGGAAGTAGGGGGTGGGGTGAGGGGGGGGGTTTGTGGGCGTGGGGGTGGACTGATTTTTTTTTCCAGGGGGTACCCATGCTCTGGGCCAGTGGGAGTCCCTCATGACCTATCCTGAGGTTCCAGAAATGAGTAACCCCCGTGAAAGCCTCTCCGACACATGATCTCAGCATGGCGGAGAGAGAGGCCGGTGGCAGGAAACACACCCACCATGTGAGTAAGCCTCCTTTCATTTGGTGCCAACATTTTTCAATGAGTTTGTCTTAAGGCCCGAATGGCTATTTCGACCCCCCCCCCTCTCCCCCTGCCCCCCTCCCTCTCCGAACTCCCTCTCCCTCGGGCTCTTCAAAGGAAAAGAGCGATTAGATAATGCGAAGAAGAAAACAAGGCTGTTGTGGCAGGAGGGTGGGTGGGTGGGATAGATACAGTTCTACTTTGAGGGAAACAAGGCAACACCCACATCAACAAGTTCCTTTTTTATGCCTGTAACACATCAGAATAGACTTCAAAAGGTCTTTCGACATAATGACTTTCCCAGAGTTATCTCCCCGGGGCCCTAGCAACTACACATTAATAGAATTACCTGAAGTCAATCAGAGAGGGGAATTAAAACACCACTTTTTCCCTCTACGTCCCAACAACATGCCAGATCCTACGTGTCTGTCCTCTATAGAACTTCAGTGTTGACTTCTCATTGGGTTTTCCCCACTTGAAAGGTGTTTACTGAAGGGGGGGGGGTCAGCCGAACGGAATGGATCCTTTGAAGTCCATATCCGTTCCATGGCAAGACTCCGAAGGAATCTGGACTGCTGATGCCGCTGTGGTTTGTGAACACTTACACACTGCTGTCTGTCATGGACATGGAGTCGTCCGTCATGGCGTCGCTGGAGATCTCGCTGTCGTTGGCACTGGTGGCAGGAGCGAACACATAGCCGGAGTTGACGAAGTAGGGACTTGGAGGGTCTCCTCTTCGGTGTGACCTGCGGAGACAAAACAGGAAGAGTTTGACATGTATCTCTCCGCCCTCCCCCACGCAAACAACAGGTCTTTGTGCAAATTAAACGTGTGAAAGTTTCGCAGCAGCGATAGACCCACGTTGGCCAAACCGTGGTGGCTATGATAAATGTGTGTACTCCACATTTCGTAAGACGTCTTTGTTTTGGAACAAAAGTAGGAATTTGGAATTGGTTCTGAACTTTTTAACTTTTAGAGTTTCGACAGATTTTTGTAATTAGAGTCACTTTCCTGAGACTTTGGGGCCTCAGGAATGTGACAACAGAATCTGAGGGGCTGTGGTGTTTCTTTTTTCTCTCCTCTCCTTTCTCTCCCACTCGCTTTCAGGTCCCCTCCCCCATCGCGCAGGGGGGACCGGGGCGAGGGAGGGAGTGAAGTGAGCAGCCCAGCTGTATGTGAATGAACAACAGCACTTCCCCTCTCGCTCCTTTTCCTCTCCTGCTATCTCTCCACCCTTTTGTTTGGGCAAGGCCCCTACTCCCGCACTTTTCCACTCTCTGAATCTCTCTCTCCCCCTCTTTCTGCTTTTTCTTGGGAGTGCTTCTCCCCCCCCCCCTCTCTCTCTCCCTTCTTTACTCTCATGTCTTCTCTTCAAGTCTGGGGCTCCTCCTTGCACCCTCCCCCCTACAACAACCACCCCCCCTCCCATCCTTTCTAAAGTCTCTCCCTCTCTCTCTCTCCTCTCTCCTGCTGTGTTGCATTCCTGTTCTACTAGTGAAGGGGGTGGACAAGGAGGAAGGGGGGAAAGAAGGGGAGGGGGGAACTTGAGCTTAAAGCTGGGAGGGAGACAGAAAGAGAGGGCGAGAGGGAGAGAGGGAGTGTGTGAGAGAGCGAGAGAGGAAGAGAGAGTGTGTGAGAGGGAGAGAGTGCGCGTGTGTGTGTGTGAGAGAGAGAGAGAGAGAGAGAGAGAAAGAGAGAGAGAGAGAGAGAGAGAGGGAGAGAAAGGGGGAAGGAGGGCCTCTTTCTTTATGAGAATGCCTACTGCCGGGAGTGCTATGTTGAGAACCTCAGCATGACTAAAGCCGTAGCCCCGCAAAGCTCAAACTGCTGACCTTTGGAAGGTTTCGGCGCAAAGAGTCAGGTAGGCTTAGGGCAACAGGGCTGGGCTCTGGCACTCCGCACCTACCGCCCCTCCCTTTCTCTTTTCTTTTCATGAGGCTCGCTCCTCTCCTGCCTTCCATGTCTTCTGCTTTCCCTCTTCTCACTCCAAGACTGCTTAGTTCTCTGTGCAGAGGGGATTTTTCAAAAGGAGAGATAACAGTGTTACGTGAAGGGAGGAAAGGGGAAAAAAAAACCGCCAAAGTCACAAGCAAAAAAATAAAGAAATAAAAGGCCTGGAAGGGGGCTTTGGGGCCAAACTAGTGCTGCGCGATGTGTTGTTTTGATTTCTCTATTCAGTTTTA
>BROE01000002.1:6367655-6384073 GCA_036571765.1 Plecoglossus altivelis
AGGAAGAAAAGAGAGAGAAAAGGAGAACAACGGACGAAGAAGAAGATGAAAGGAGAGAAAGGGGGAAGGAGGGCCTCTTTCTTTATGAGAATGCCTACTGCCGGGAGTGCTATGTTGAGAACCTCAGCATGACTAAAGCCGTAGGCCCCAAGCTCAAACCTGACCTTTGGAAGGTTCGCCCGCCGAAGTCCAAGGTACTTAGCACAGCTGCGGGCTCACGCACTCCACCCCCCCCCCCTTTTCTCTTTTCTTTCATGAGCTCCTCTCTCCTTCCTGTCTTCTCTTTCCCTCCTCTCTCACTCCAAAGACTGCTTAGTCTCTGTCAGAGGGATTTTTCAAAAAGGAGAGATAAAAGTGTTCCGTGGAAGGGAGGAAAGGGGAAAAAACAAACACCAAATCACAAGCAAATAAATAAAGAAATAAAAGGACTGGAAGGGGGGCTTTGAGGCCAAACTGAGCTGGCGATGTGTTGTTGTTGATTTCTCTATCAGTTTTGAAGAGAGGGGCAAAGATTTCGGAGGGGGGGAAAAAGAAGCAGAAAAAAAAGAAGAATCAGAGCATCCGAGCGGTGGCAAAATTAGTTCCACATGTTTCAGATGGAAATTCGTTGACCTACAGAGATGGCGAGGGGGCATGGGGGAGAGTGGGAGCGAGGGAGGGGGAGAGTGGGAGCGGTAGAGGGGGAGAGTGGAAGCGAGAGAGTGGGAGGGGGAGAGGGGGAGAGGGAGAAAGGGGGAGGAGGAGGGGGAGAGGAGGAGGAGGGGGGGGGGTTCTCCCTTTCTTTGGTGAAACACAAGAATGTCGGGAACACACCAGCACACCAGGAAGCTGAAGAGATGCCCTCATGTCAACAACCCCAGAGAGCCTTCCAGTTTCCAACTCAACACGGCCACTTCAGAACATCCTGACCACCACCGCAACACTGACTGCCGCCTCAGAAACGACCATGATCTCGCTGGAAAACGGTTAGCCGCGCCGTCTACTGGGCATGAACTGTTTGGGCTAAACGGAGTTAACTACTTCCACGTAACTAGGGACTCGGCGCGCGCATTCATCTCAGTGTTAATTGAAGTATTCATATTTTCTATGCGCTCATCTCTCCCAACACTGCTTTGGAAAAAAAAACAACAATGCAGATCGGTTTGACAGGGAAACACATATCCTTGAAAATGACCCCCCCCCCTCTTAAAAATATTCTGTGTTTTCTTACAAAACGAGAACTTTTCAGAGAGCTCTGTGGTAATTGTGTCCAGATGTGGTCTTTTTTATTGTATGAACAACACCAGGAAGTATTTTGGTGAAAAAAAAAAACTCAGTAACTGCTCTTTGATGCAAACTCATACATAAAATCCAACACTTTGAGATGGTTCCCTGAACTGAAGGGTTTGCAGCTGCTGGACAATACGTGGGACGAGATCTTAAGAAATAAGCCCAAATGTTTTCCAGAGACGCTTTTTCTTTCATCTCCAACCAAGAGGCAGATATCTCCCCTTGGCTTAGTGTTGCGCATACGTGTGTGTTTCTTTGAGGTCGGCAAGGATTTAAATGCTTTAATATAATACAAGCAGGATGCAACCCCCCCAAAAAGAGAGAGAGAATTGTGGAAGAAACTTTTGGAACAATAGCACGATAATGTTTCAAGTTACAGCAGCAGTCAAACTTGGTGTCTGAATCTGTGCCTGTACCGGAGGAAGAGTTTCAAAGCACAGGAAACTTGAGCAAACCAGCAGAGGGCTGCCTTCGAGACAGCATTTACTTAAAAGGAAGGACCAGATCCATTGATGTTTTCCACCCCCCCCCCCATACACCCTTCCCTTCTTCTACCCTCTACACCCCCTCCTCACCCCCCAACTAACTGCAAGGCAGAGAGGGGGAACAAATATATAAGAGATATGTTTCCCTTTGATGAAGCTTCTTTATCTCACAGAGGAATCTGTGAGGTAACTCTTGACAAAGAGGGGCGGTTTAATGCTTGCACCACGTTCTAGCAGGTTGTGCCCATGTCTTAAATTAGCCCTTAGGCAAAAGTACATAGCCCCCTCCCACTCACACCACCCCCATGACATAAACAATAAATACAAATGATAATAATAACAACAACAACAACAACAGTATCGGTAATACAATCCATGCACAATCCATTCGGTAGAAAAAAAAAGCCATCCATGTTGTGCCATTAATATCTGAAATCTCAAGTTAAATTAACGGGAAAGTTTTGATTAATTACATGTCTTACCTGTACCCATTTTCCAGCACTTCCGCCGCTGTCCGGATGGTAGCAGTGGCCCTCAACGCTTTCGCCGATAGTCCAACAACAGATGCTAACGTTTTCGCTTTCAGGTCACTACAACTCCATTCTTCTTCTTCAATAAGAGGTGGAAGATATCCACACATCAACTTCAGACTCCCGAGACCGCTATGGTTCACATAAGCTGCGTTCTCGCAACCGGTGCGCACGTATTCGAGGTATATGTCAGAAGTTAAAAACATCTGGTACGCGTTCTCTTCCATGGTTGACTGAATTTCCGTTTGTGCTTGGTCAAACATCGCCGAGTCTATAAGTTGTTTCTTAATACTATCCCTTATGAAAGTCTTCGTAGCAGGTTTCAACTGCTTGGAAACAATGCTGTTGTTTTCTATGTACCGTTTGAAAATAACTTTGGCAACTCGTAGCGTTTTGGTATCCTTTAAGTCCATTTGCCTGAAGCCGTTGCAGGCGAACCAGAAGTCCAAAGTGTCCACGCATTTCTCCCGCTCCAGAAAGGTCCTGAAAAGAAGAGCACCGTCTTGGTCACCTAGTAGAAAATGCAAAGATTTCGTCCACCGGGCAAGGGGCGAGTCCGGAGACGCGCTCCCCTCAGGTTCTCCAAGTCCATCCTCATTCCTCCTCGGTGTGGAACCGGGAGACGCGGTGGTGACAACTTTAGCCTTGATTTGGGCTCTCATTTTGGCTGGCTTGCTGGGATTGTGGCATGACGCCTCTCCCTCCTCCCCCGGTACCGGAGGACGAGGTGCGTCTTCTCGGAAGCTACTGCTGATATGGTCCGTAAGCGCCCAGCTCATGGCTCCAGCTCCGATTGCCGTGTGTGTGTGTGTGTCTACTCTGAGCTCGAATGTGATCCTTCTCACTCTCTCAAATCAGCGGGGGAGCTTCTCAGCTTCTCTTCACTCTGAAACAGAAAGTATTGATCTAATCAAAGCCAGATCCTGCCAACTTCAAAGGCAGACATGAAGTAAACAGTCCTTTCAAACCCTGTCCGTTTCGCAGAGAAAGAAAATATGAAAGCCTTTTTTTTATTCCCGCTATCTGTTTATTATCTAAATGAGAGATCAACTGCACCTAATTCACAATGCGCATTGATCTGTCACATCAGAACCATTTGACGAGTATAATCTTTTCATACAGACACAATGGTATCCCCCAAAGCGTGTCTAAAAGACCATTAATGTGTTCTATGTGATCCTTTGTCGTAGCCATCATTTCTAATACAATTTCGTACATTTTTCGAAACGGTACGAGCCCATCGGCATCATGCATAAAGACTCGTTTCTCTCGTAACCTACCACTTGTCCTCACAAACCCGGAGATGCACACAACCAACCAAGCTGGCGAGGTAAAAAAAAAAAATACATCGGATGCGCAACAATGGCATAACGTAGGCTTTTGTATTGTGGTTAAAAGCACCCAAGGGAAAGCGAAGCGCTCAATCGTACAGTGTTCGCGATCGATATTCCTTTAATCATTGGCACAGTTAGCCATCTAGATTTCAGCTCACATGTAGGCTGTAGCACGCCGCTCAGATACAGAGCAGACGGCAATGGGGCTAAGGAACAAGATACGAATATCAAACACTTCTCTCGACTAATGTTCACTCAAAAGTTACTCTCAAATGTCCAAAGGAGCACTTCTGTACGATCTAGCTGGCTCGTGAGGCATAAGATAAGCAGAACAAGTTAGTCCGCGATCTGTAATCCAACAGTTCTACCAAGGTACCATAGCGGCAGACTAACGTGTTTAGCGCCGTGGCGTGACTGTAATTAAGTAGGCAATGTTTGAAAACACTACAGGTTATTATTGTTCTTTACCTTGCAACAATGTGTCAAACTGCACATGGATCAAATCTGTACCTTAACTGGGTCTTTTTTACACACGTCGTGTGTAAAAAGATCACACTGCACCACATACCATTGTAACACGAAATCCGAGTGAAGCCCAAAAGTGAGATGGAAGATCCTCCAGTTACTTGCGTATTCTTTAAAACAATATATCCAGTCAAACTCGAATGAAATAGTAATCCGACAAACGGGAATGTGAGATGTCGGACTGTTGACTATGTACTAAGCCACATGTGTTTCCTTCCAAGTAAGAGATTGGTCTAATGTGCCCTGTCCCATTCAACAACTGGCCCCTGAAAGAGCAGGCAGTGTTCCTATGTAGATCAGAGGGGGGTGTCAACATTTCGAGGAGGAGGGGGTATAGCCTACATCCCACTTTTTCCTTCTTCAAAGAATAAGATTACAACATCACCAACTAACAAACTATTCCATCGGCTCGTTTGCTTATAAACTATGAAAGCACCGACTCAATTGCTCACCTATAGCCTATTCTCTATCTATTTTACCGTATTTTCTCGCCCACAAACGAGACATGTAGCCTACATTTCTCAACTTCAAAGCATTGCAGCAACACATCAAAGCAACCGAGAGAGGGGGCATTGGTTAAGGCTGCAGAACAGCATTCTTGCAACTTACCATCGATGCACGTTAGAATGTCTTCCTTAAATTATAAACAGTGTGTAAAGACACAAACAGTCCCAAAAGTATTCCAGTAAAAACAAATATCGCCAGAGTTCTTTTCCGTTGTGATGTTTATCTCAGGAACGAGTTTTATTTTATTTTATTTCGTATAACCTTAACAAAAAATGCGTTTCCTCCATACTCAGGTACTGTTTCAAGTAGTCGACGCAGGCGGCAGATATCCTCCAGGCTATTTCAAAACGAACTGGGTTGAGGGTTTAACTGTGGACATCAAAGTAAAGAACCGCCGGCCTGGTCCCGGAAGATAGATAAAAAACAACTACTCTTCTTTGCGATTTCAAAAAGCTAAAACCAGCTTACATGAATAGTGTCACATAGACTGCTTTTTTCAGTCAGCGAAGAGACCCTAAAACGATACGTTGAACAATAGTCGGCAGTATTTTGAGGGCTGTGTAAAGGTTTTTAGAGACAGCAAAGTTTTTACTGGGTTGTTAGGACCTTATCAAAGACTGGCAATCTCGAGCCAACTCCCCGAGGCTTTGGAACGTCAGAAGTAAGTGATCTACCGCCCCAATAGCATTATCCCTGCAATCCGTCTGTTGCTACATAAACTTTAAAGAGACATACCTCCCTACTTGCATATTTAATATTTTAACCCCTTACTTTCCATAAATGATAAAACAATGTGTTTTAATCCATTATGATGACTACATTTAAACAATTAAGCGATGTTATATATTAGACGTGATGTCCTGTCTGACCCGAGACACTCACCATAATTAATGTTGTGATTGTCAAATATAAAATGTTATTGAGTTACATCCTTTATTGATGTACTACATTGGAACAATGACCGTCAAATTATTATTAATAAACTAGTCATCAGTCACCATAACATGCTTGTCTAATCCACACACTAGAGTATGGTATTGAATGACATTTAGCTCAAATTGGACACAGAGTAAAGGACTGTTCGCTAGGCTTTTTAATTCGGATGACTTTCCTAATGTCATTGTGTTGGAATCTTAAAGAGAGGGCTAGACAGTGATCCAATCCCATGGTACTTCAAAGGCTATATTGTCCCTTTGATGTATAAAGAAAAAAATCAACTTTAGCTTGAAAATATATTTATATAAGATAATTCAAACTCACAAAACCTATTGGATGGTATAAAGGATGCAACATAGCATGTGTCCTTAAAGTGATGCTCATTATACACACATGAATCATTATCTATGCACACTGAATATGATCTCATTTGCATATGCAATGAAAGACAGTTGCTATTGGTTCACTTCCAAATCAGGAAGTTGGTCTAGAAATTGAATATTTACACTTAATGTACATTGTAGCTGCCTTTTCTCTATTTTTCCAACTAACATATGAGAATGTATTCAAATACATATTACATAACGTGCACCGTGAGCTGTCTGGATTTGTCAGGCGGAACACTGAGCATGAGGGTCATTGTTAGAATGCTGACACAGAATGTTATAGGCGAGCGTCAAGATAAGAAGTTTCTACTTCAGCTAAATCTACAACCCTGGTGACAAGCCGCTGTACTGAATTCCGACATTATATGTCATGCCATATACATATCAGCTGATGTGGCATCATAAGACATTCAGGAAATGCTGTGGTCTCAATTTCTATATAAGTACAGCTGTATACTGTTTGCAGACTTGGATAATATGCATAAAAACAGACACAAAAAAACATTCAGAATAAGTTTACAATGGACTTTTTTTTTTAGAGAAGTTGGAGAAAATGGCTCCATATTTACAGGTTGGATGACTTCTTTTGATGACACATCTTGTGAAATACTACCCGGATCGATACTACAAAGAGTTAATCTGGTGAGATTTTGCAGTTGACTCAGAAAACCACAGTAATTAGGTATGATCTAGTCTCAAAGATATGAGTGACATTCTGCATGACCAGAAGAACGTTCAGAGGTTACTGTTTGTGTGGGAGAACTCTGCAAAACAAACAATTCCACAATAGCAACAAAGAGACAACCGTTTTCAACACTTCTGAATGTAAAGTTCTGTGTTGTAATCAAACGCATAATTGGGTCATCACCGAACTCTCTGAAGTTTTAAGGGGAAGGCTCGATCGGATTTGTGTGATTCTAAATTTAAGTGATGAATGAATATGAAATATGTTAGCTACGCTGTTATCTGGAAGTGTCTTTTCCATCAGCAGCCATGAGTCCTGAATGGACAATTGAGATAGTGATGGGTTTTAGAAAGTAATTTCTGAACAGGATGACGTGCTTTAAGTGGCATATTTGACTTGCTGAATAAGATGCTTAACTTCAAATTAAATTAAACTGCAAACATCACTTTAAAGAGCCCAAAATGAATAACTGTCCTCTGGATAGAGACGAACGGAATTTCTTTTGCTGACTCGAATAAAAACGTTTCAACTTTTCTGTACGGGTGAGTAAAATGAAAAGCACATCCAAAAGGGTTTGGTGTAAAAAGGTTTCGGAAGCATAAAAAACAGTGGGAAAAGGCAGGAGCAACTGAACAGATATCAACAAAAAACAACTTCAGTTCTGAATGTTTGTGAACTACAACATGGAGCACATCTGATGCCCAAACCAGAGAGCCATGCTCACACGTTAACCTTTGCATACAGAAATAAAGGAACTTCAGGGTGTACAAAATCGAAATATTATAAACCCGACCACTATACGATTGTGACCACGCACCTGTTGACTTGACCAGTTATGCCTGCGTTACCATCTAGCAGACGTTGGGTAGATAGGAGGGTGATGTGGAGTGGCCCTGGAGTGGCCCCTTTTGATGTTGACCCTCCTCTGACCCCTTTGTAGGGGCCCTAACCATTTCACAGGAAGATCCCAGTGCTGTAAAGGCACAATACAGGACGAAAGTGCCACCGTCTTGCTGTTAAGTCCCAATAAAATGGGGTGACCTGGTGGCTAATTGAGGGCTCGTGCTAGCAAACACATTAAAGGCCTCTGCTTTATCATCACTAACAGGAAATACGGACTGCTCTTTAATTAAAGGACTTGTATTGCAGAGTGCAGAGAAAGTGCACATGTTACACTGGTCTATGTGCAGGTGCGGGAGGGTAAGTCGGCGATTAGAATCCGAAGACAGAAATTGTCCGACTCTTCTCTTTCCTGTCTTGAAGATCTTCCACGCACATTTCTAAATGTGTCCTTTTGTATTTCTGTAAGTGACAGTGTGTAGCTGTACCAACGTCTGCCATCGCCCTTTCTTCAGGTTAGGTGGTTAAACACAACATTAGAATGCACAAATCGTCAATATTTAAACACAAATCCTCTGTATTTTCATTGCAAGAATTCAGCATTTTGTTCGTACTTCTGTTCCCGAAAAAGCGGTGGTGGAATAGTGCAGGAAAACAGGAGACAGAGGGTGGATAATTGCAAATAACCCAATATTGGGAGTTCAAAGGCTGTGGTGGGTTTGAGTGATAAATTTGGATGAAGCATCCCCATAAACACTAATACAATTAGTGCATTGGAGGGGGCGTGGTAAGGCTTTCCTTTGAACAGACCCTGTGATCAGTTCCCCTTTCTCAATTAGCGTATTGTCCACTTCTCCTTTCAGCTGGGGGGTTACTCTATCTCTCTCTCTCTCCCACCCTCTCTCTCTCTCTCCAGCCTCCCTTTGAAGTGATTATCCCTTTATCTCAAGCCTGAGCGAAGAATATCTGGAGGACAATGGGAAATTAAAGCCCATATGCGGAGCAGCGTGAATGTCTGTTTATACAGAGCCACGGAGAAAAGGCGGAGGAAAAGAAAGATGGAATAGAGGGGCAAAGAAGAAGGTGGAAAGGGGGATAGAGAGGGAGAGAAATAAGGCGGGCGATTAGCATCATTTGGTTAGCGTTAGCACCTTAACTTTTTTATCCCTGGCGGATGTCAACAGCAATTGAGATTAGCTAAACCTCGTGGCGAGGTCGACACTTGTGGCAGCGAACTTCGGCGGGTGAAAGCGAGAGAGTGACAGAATAGGATGGGAATCCATCACGTCGGATAGAAAGAGTGGAGGAAAATCGGAAGGGAGGGAGGGAGAGAGAGATAGAAGAGGAAGGATGAAGGAAGAGAGAAAAGGAATTCAGTTGTCAGCAGAATCAGATGGTAGTCAGGAAGCTTGGCAGAGATACAATTAAAGTGTGGAGTTAAGACTGGCTTTGAAGTTGGACATGGTGCATAACACCCTTAAAGTTAGAGAAGCCAGCCATTCATCGCCTTGTTCTGCTTCGTTAAGAGGATTCACTTTAAAAGGCCCGATTTGAGAAAATAAACTTTAATTTTAAAACTTCCAAAAATCTAAATACATGGTGTAGGCGATGGACAGTCAAAGAGCAGAGCATCGTAGAAGCAAACCCTGATGGCTGCATTCATACTGGTTGATGTGCATTCAGGGGGACCCTTGCTTGGTTGCTTGTTGAGGAGCGAGTGGTTGCATGTGAGCCTTGAAGACAAATAATTATTTTCTTACTGTCTACCGCCTTTTTTTGTTTGTTTGTTTTAATCCTGTTTTGCGGCAGCTTAAAAGTTTAATAATGTATAGAAACAATGTCTGATGCTCAGCCTAATCCTTTTGGCCGAGAAAACCTTTGTGGCCATGCCTGTGAAGAGCCCTCTCCCCAGTGCAATATGGCGTACATTTCATCCCCCTTCTCCTCTCCTGGTGGGGGTGGTCGAATTGAACTGGAAGAGGTCTATCTTTTCAGAACTCACAGATGCCCCTGGAAAGATCACTCAGATTATTGGCCCGCCACTGATTTGCTTTGAATAACCAAAAGTCTCTCTGATGTAGCTAACTGCTAACTGAGCCAGACGATGGCCTGGACGGGGTCACGGGCGTTCACATGCTTTTCTCTTTTCTCGTCCTCCTTTCTATCTGTAGCCTCCTTTCTCCTTCTTTCTTTCTTTTTTTCTTTCATTCTTTCATTCTTTCATTCTCTCTCTCTCTGTCTCTCTCTCTCTCTCTCACTCTCTCTTTCTTTCCTTTCAGTTGGTCTCTAATGCACCTTGCCAGTCGTTTAGCATGAGAGGCAGGTAGCATGGTTAATGTTAGCGCTACTAATCAATAAAGAGCTCTGTATTACAAATGAGCCAGAAAAGCGACCTGTTTAACATGGAATGACAGTTAGAGTCTACAAAGAGCCAAATGCTGCTTGCTCTGCTACGCTTAACTAACCCACTGCTTTGGTTAAACTGTCTCTCATGCATCGTACGGTAAGCTTGACAGGAAATCGATGGCGGCGTTAAAGCAAATGAATTGCTCCTATTGATAAATTGATCTAGTTGTCCGACAACAACCCTTGCCAATACAAGTAAAGCTTAAGTGTGGAGGGAAAGTTCAATGAAGCAATTAAACAATGGATAACCTCATCAATCCCCTTGAAAACAAACGAGAAAATGTGTTAAGTTGCATGTGTTTAGTCCAACACACGTAAAGTGACCCTAAGTCTAAGGTAGCCTGCGTCCACAGGTATTTCGGAGGTAGGACGCAAACACTAATCCTGCTTTTACTTGTGTAAGATGTTTTGGGTTCACAAACAAGAGTTCGCATCCAACATATGTGACTTAGTACAGTTGCCATATCCGTTTTGTCAATATTTGACGTGCAACTCTGGTCGCTGCCGTATCATATGAGATCTGATCAGAGGGCCGGTCGTTTTCGACCCCAAGCCCCAGCCAACGCATTGTTGTTAATTCTCCATTCTCTCTCTTCTGTTTCTGAGGTAAGAAACCTTGGGAGATAATACCGACCCTGTTGGGTGTTACTTTGTGTCAGCTTCTCTGCAGGTGTGCAAAAAGAAAAGGGGGGGGAGGAGGGGTGAGGGCGGGTGAGCTTCAAAAACAAGGCGCACAGAGAGATAGGCAAAGACGTCAACAAAGGGGTACTGCCTGTATGCACCTCTCTGAGCCTGCGAGCTAGCACGGAAGACAGGAGATAGGAAAAACATTCCCACAGAGTTGGAGGGAGAGGGAGATAAAGCGAGGGAGAAGGAGAGAGGGCGATAAAGCGAGGGAGAAGGAGAGAGGGCGATAAAGCGAGGGAGAAGGAGAGAGGGAGATAAAGCGAGGGAGAAGGAGAGAGGGAGATAAAGCGAGGGAAAAGGAGAGAGGGAGACAAAGAAAGAGATGGAGAAGGAAAGAGGGAGATAGAGGGAGATAGAGGGTGAGGGAGATGAAGGGTGGGGAGATGGAGGGTGAGGGTTGGTAGGGTGGGTTGGTGGGGGGGTGGAGAGAGGAAGATGGAGAGACTGAGAGAAGGATAGAGGGAGACGGGAAAGAAGAGAGAGAAGGAGAGAGGGAGACAAAGAAAAAGATGAAGTGGGGAGTGAGACAGCGAAGGCGAAAGCTCATGAAACCTGCGAGTCAAGTCCTATCGACAAGAATACAAACACGAAGCACCTTTCGACTGCGAAAGAAGCACTAATAAGTAATAAGTCTGACATTTAACGACCCAAACAACAACAATTCACTATGGATTAGCTGGCCCTCTGACATACATTGCTCATGTTCAGACAGGAGCACGCAATGGAGGGAAATACCAACGGGTCAGGTGAGTTCACAAGGCCTCTTTTGCAACACGTCTCGTTTCGCCAGTAGCCTGCAGTAGCCCCCCAGGATATCGCGATGCAAAGGCCAGCCAATCATCGCTTGCCGTGAGCGGTGTCGAACGTGTTAACAGAGGAGCATGATGGACGCCTGCTCCCTTGGCTCTCCCGCACCTGCGATGACGCGGCGCGGAAAGACTGACGGACGCTAAGGTCGACGGCCAAAAAGAGAGAAAAAAGAGAGATGGAGGAGATGGGGGAGAGAGGGTGGAGTGAGAAGAGCCAGGCCCCCCCTTCCTCCACCCCCCCCCCTCCCTCCCCCTTTCTTTCCCCCTTTCTCTTTTCATCTCTTTCTTTTTTCTCCTCCCCCTCCTCCACCCACCCCAACTCCCTCACCTGGTATAGACCCCCAAGACCCTCCCACCTCCACTGCCTTCACCACTCCCATACTCCTCCACCACCTACTACTACTACTACTACTTAAACTTCACTCTCGCACCCCCCAAACTGCTTTACCCTACCCCCCAAATTACTTTACCCCCACCCCCAACCCCCCCGCCCCCCCACCCAATCACCCACACCCCCCCACCCAATCTCAATAATGAAATCCGGTGCCATAAAATGTAGGAGTCGAGCAAACAGCTCCTCCCCGGGCTTGTTGGGGAGTTTGTTTTAAAGTGGAAATGAGGCTGATGGCTGGGTGGCGATTAGCCCTGCGGCCCCCCCCTAGAACCAAATGGAAAAAAAAAAAGGAAAGAAAAAAAAAAGGGGGACAAAAAAAAAAAAAAAAGGGAAAAAAAAACCCCCAAAAAGCTGCCCTAATTTCACCTCCTTTGACCTTTCGCTCCCGCTGGTATTTCATACAAACGGTGATTTATGGTCCTAACGGCAGGCTGCTACCGGCAGGATTACGGTAAGAGGGAGAAGGACTTTGACCCACGGGCTCTCTCTCTGCCTCTCTCTGCCTGCCTCACCTTCTGTTTCTAACCCTAACCCTCTCTCTGTTTCATCTCTCTGCCTCTCTCTGCCTGCCTCACCTTCTGTTTCTAACCTTAACACTCACTCTCTGTTTTTATCTCGCTGTCTACCTCACTTTCTCTTTCTAACCCTAACCCTCTCTCTGTTTTTATCTCTCTGCCTGCCTCACCTTCTGTTTCTAACCCCAACTCTGGCACTGCGCTTCTCTTCCTTCTCTTCCTTCTCTTCTCTCTCGCCTCTCCGTAGTTCTCACGCGTTCCTCTGCCCCTGCTCTCCCTCGCTCCTCTGCCTCTCCACCGTGTCACTCATCCGCCTCAAATTGTAAAATGACGTCAACGTGCAACCGACGACACACACCCACTGTTTGGGAACTGAGATCTGTGCTATCGATTACAGGAACAGTAAGCATGGCAGTTGCATGGCAGTTGCAGGGTGAAACCCCAGCAATATCCGACAAGGGCCCATCCTTGCGAGAGGGGCCGATGGCCATCGGAGGCCCCAGTGGACAGGCGGCAAACAAAGACCCTTCTTAACATTCCTCCCTACTCCTCCCTTTCTAGCCCCCCCATCCTTTCCTCTTGCTTCACTAGCTGTCATTATTGTCCCTCCATTGTCACTCCCATTGTCCCTCCAGTTTGGCTCAAAGAATGGAAAATACCCAGGAGACAGCTTCAAACGGCCATGTTTTCAGCTCCGTTTCAACCACGGAGGGTTGGCATTACCTCATCGATGACATGGGGGCTTGTCGGTAAGGGTGTTGACCTATCAGTTGCCTTGTTTTTAAGATTGAGAGTACAGGTCTGTTTAACAGGCTGAGACCTGGCTTTTGTTCATGAATTACTTGGCTTCTTAAGACACATGAACTGACACGACCTTGTGAAAGGACGCCTCATCCGATGGTGACTGTGCTAAAAGATACACAGAAACTCAGAAAATACAGAAGGTCAAGTTGAATTTAACCTCCTGGTTTATGCAAAAGACCATTGGGACACACTGATTTTGCACACATCAGACTTTCAACATGAGGCTCTTGCCCAAACCACTGCTCCCCATGGGGTTTCTGTCACGAAAGAGATAATTCGACACTACTTGAAATAACTTCAGATCAAAGAATGGAAGAAAACAAACAAAATGTGTGTTTCATGATCACTCCCTCGCATTTTCCCTCACCCCCGCCTTCTTTTTCTTCACTCTCTCCCCTGGACAGAAAATTACCCCTCGCCCCACACACACGCGTTTACACTCATGCACACACATTTGCACGTTTACACTTACACACCCACCCTCTCTGACTCCGCCTCTTGTTCGCACCTACCTCACTGGGCTCCATTCAAAGTTCAAACAGGTCATTAGCCGACTGATTGCGGTGAGAAAGAGAGGGCATCTATTAAGCTGGAAGAGGTGTCAGCGTGCGTGGATGTGCGTGCGCGTGTGTACCAATCAGCGTGGCGTGGGTGACGCCGCAGCGCTGTTTGTCTTTCTCATGAAAGAGAGAGGGATCAAAAGGCTGGCCACCAGCTGGACCTTCCATCACACTGGCTCAGTGGGACTTTAAGGCCCTGCAGCAGCTGCGGAGCTCGGGAGGAGCTCCTGTGTGTGTGTGTCTTTGTGTGTGTGTGTGTGTGTGTCTTTGTGTGTTTGTAGATGTGTGTGTATGTGTGTCTTTGTGTTTGTGTGTGTGTTTGTATGTGTGTGTGTGCTTGCATGTGTGTCTTTGTTTGTGTGTGAGTGCTTGTGTAAATGAGTGTGTGTGTATTGTGTGTTAATGAATGTGTGCATTTGTGTAAATGAGTGAATGTGTGTTTTTGTGTTCATGTGTGTGTGTGTGTGTGTGAGAGAGTGTGTGTGTGTGAGTGAGTGAGTGAGCGAGCAAGCGAGCGACTATGTGTCAGGGGAGGGGATGCTGGTTGTGTACTATACAGTAACTGTCTGTATGTGTGTGTATGTGTGTGTGTGAGAGCGAGTGTGTGAGCGACCAAGCGAGTAACTGTATGTGTCAGGGGAGGGGATGCTGGTTGTGTACTGTACAGTAAGTGTGTGTGTGTGTGTGTATGTGTGTGAGTGTGTGAGCGAGCAAGCAAGCGAGCGAGTGACTGTATGTGTCAGGGGAGGGGATGCTGGTTGTGTACTGTACAGTAAGTGTGCTGTATCTGTTCATGTAATGGCTTGCAAGAGTGAATGTTTGATTGGTGTGGTGTTGCTATGCGCTTCCAGGCTGTGCACATGTGATGACAGACCCATATACTTCCCCAGTGGCTGACCTTCATAACACAAGACAACATGAGACCTTTCTGAAGATCCCACAACATCAGACTCAGACAATGACAACTTACAGCACAGAGATTTTTGAACAAACTCAATTGACCAACACTTGACTCAATCAAACATCACACATCTCGTAAAGAATTCCTCGTGATTGTTTACCATTCCTCCTACAATCATTCAGATCATGTTTTTGCATTCAAGAAAAGCCAAGCAAATCTTACCTCAGCTTTGCATTTCTGCTCTTGATCCTTATTTCTACCCACCAAACTCCACCTGGAATAAAAACAAATATGTATACGTTTAAATATCCATACTTTAATATGGTGCCATTGTTGGTGTTACATACATGTAAGGAAGATACATGTTTCGATTTCTTTGAACTGCTGGCACTACAGTATTTATTAAAAAAAGAAGAAAATGCTTTTATGCACCACATGATGAACGGAAAGGCATAAGCTATTGAAACCGGAGTTCAAGTACACTTAGGAAGCTAGCGTTTCCTGAATGTCCCCGCCTCTTTCTCTCAAAGACATTCCACAGGCATACCTTATCATATTTCCTTTCAGAACCTCTATCAACCCGCAGGGTTCAAAATGTCATCCTACTTGCTTTTCGATGGTGTAAATCTCCCATCCTCTCAAAGGGATGTGACTCGTTTGGTGTGTGTGGGTGTGTGCGCGCATGTGGGAGTTGGCTATTGACAAAATGCCGAGTATTGGTGACTTTAACCAAGCCCGCAGGTGAGAAACGTTTCTACACGGAGTCCTCCTCTTTCACACCCTTTCCTGTTTTCACAGGTACAAAGGTGGAGCTGCCGCCCAGGCCTCCTGTGTGTCTGCCTCCTCTGTGGCCTTTGATTCCAATGGCCTTCCTGCATGCCCTTGTGTTTTGGCACGGCACTCGTGAAACGCTATCTGGGGGGCTTTGAGAGGTGCCTTTAGATCTTGTGTGTGTGTCGCTCTCCCCCTGTCCCGCTGCCCCCCCTAACCCCACACACACACACAGACACCGAGGTCTGCCTTTCGGTGCTGTCGACCCGGAGTTATGCGCGTGCAGGTGCATGTAGGTGTTTAAGAGAGATAAGGTAAGTGTGTGTGTGTGTGTGTGTGTGTGTGTGAGAGCGTGTATTTCTTCTCCGGCGAAACCCTGAGATGATGTAACAACCTGGCGTTCTCTGGTGAATTGCCCGAGTGACATCACCAAGGCCTCATCCGCCACTCTGTCGAGACCAAACAGTGAGCATTCAGAATCAGTTGATCTCGCTGGAGATCAAAAGAGAGGGTGTGTGTGTGTGTGTGTGGGTGTGTGTGTGTGGGTGTGTGTGTGGGTGTGTGTGTGTGGGTGTGCGTGTACATACAGGGGTGAATTATAGCATTGGAAACCTGTGTGTCTACTTCCATCTGCCCAAACCTGCTTCCGACTCTGAGGGTTTGAGCTGGGATGTGGACATTTCTCTGTGTTTCAGACAAAGTTGAACGTACAGAGAACAACCCTTTGGAGTTTTGGACATTCCTCGCGAAACCTCAGAATATTTCCTTTTTAGAGGCCCCAGGAATACGCGCGAGCACTTCATAGGAGAAACAGTGAAAACCCTGCGGTTGTGTGGGTGAAATTCGGATACCATATAATGTTCGAACCTTGAAATATACATGCCACACGATGCTGAAGCATTTCTGTTCGCGATTTACAATGCATAAACACGCTGGTCTGGAGAAGCCTGGGGATTATTTGGACAGAAGTCTGCTTCCAGCTATTTCAGGTTTCCACGGTAACGCCCCTGAAAGTGTTCTTGAAAGTGTCAACCACTTCCCCTCTCACCCCTCCACCCAACCCCCCCACCCCCC
>BROE01000002.1:6384416-6405502 GCA_036571765.1 Plecoglossus altivelis
ACCCTGCGGTTGTGTGGGTGAAATTCGGATACCATATAATGTTCGAACCTTGAAATATACATGCCACACGATGCTGAAGCATTTCTGTTCGCGATTTACAATGCATAAACACGCTGGTCTGGAGAAGCCTGGGGATTATTTGGACAGAAGTCTGCTTCCAGCTATTTCAGGTTTCCACGGTAACGCCCCTGAAAGTGTTCTTGAAAAGCTGCACGACCACTCACCCCTCTCACCCCCCACCCCCCCCCCCCCCCCCCCCCCCCCCGCCCCCCCGCCCTCCCCCCCCCCCCCCCCCCACCCCCCCCCCCCCCCCCCCCCCGACCCCCCCGCTTAATTCTCCACGAACACCAAACAGTGTTTAGACTTGGAATATCGAATCCAGATTGTGCGAGGTCTAAAATGGATCTGTAGATGACACTTTCCTCTCTTCGCGTGGCTGTATGTTACTGTAGCTGCGAAACGGTTTCTCTCGTGTCGCTAACGTTGCGTTTTTCTTATCGCTGACTGGCTTCGCGTAAAACTCCGGCGTTACTTTATCATAATAAGCTTCTGAGGTGATTTATTTGAGAACGTTGTCTTGTTATCGCTCAAAGTCAACATCTGGTTTGGGTCTGTTCACACCTTGGCTGATGAACGCTTCGCATTTTGAGGTGAGGACATCATGGCTAACGCAGCGGTCGTGTGAATTTACACTCCAATGAAGTTTGATGAAAGCCATACCCACGTATACTGCGCATGGTGATCTGTTTACTTCAGAGTAAATTTCACCTCCTGGTGCACCACCACCATGAGACACAGATGGAGAATGTCCACATGAAAAGAACACATTCCGACCGCTGCCGCAGCAGAACTATCGACGCGTACCCATCCAGTACGGCAAGAAAGAACAGATTTCTGTCTGTCTGTTTTTTTTTTCTCTCGCGAAGAGAGAGCGAAAAAAGGAAAGTTGAGAAAAACCTTAGGAGAGCAACATTTCCACCAGGGCCCCAACTGATGTTAACTTGAGAGACTTTGACTTTTCAGTTTGCATTTGATATAGTGTCTTTACAGCAGCCACGCGAGGAAGGCAGTTAAGGAAAAACGGCAGAAAGACGACAGAATCTGGCTGTTAGAAGTCGAGTAAAAAAAGCCTTTCCTTCTTTTGCTTTGTCCTACCGATATTCATCTTGCCAGTTGAAAAGTGAAGACGGCAAAACTTCAGACTTCTGAGGAAACTTAGCGATCCACCGAAAGAGAAAACCTTCCAACAGGATTGAGATGAAGAAAAATCGAAGCCGCAAGAATAAATGGGATTTAGACACTGACAGTTTTGCTGGCAAAGGCACATTTGACACGGCGATGGAGTACACATACTGAAGAGATGACATGTAAACTTAATGCAACACTAGGATAGCGATAATGCCATGCGAGAGATTGAGTTGATCACGTCAATCAAAGCGATCAAGGTGCTGCTGACTATCACCCTAGCTCTATGTCTGTGTAAGTGTGTGTATGTGTTTGCGCGCGTATGGCTGTAAACTATCTGACACATTCCAAACAACAATTACTGCATTCATTCCGCTTTATACCCAGACTGTGCGCGTATGTCTGAGTGTGTGTTTTTTCGCTCAACAAATAATTGTAAAGCGTTGCATTGTGGTGGGCATCTCTCTCTGTATCCCCCCCCCGCCCTACGATTCAAAGTTCTACCTCCCAAAAGTTTAAATACCGCTTATCTTACCAAAAGAGATCAAACCCCTACCCTTCCTCCTCCAAAACATGCAATGTATAAACTTCTCCATTCATTTAGATCATTCTGCCTCCTTCAATCCACCTGTCACATGAAGAAAGCTGACTAGCTGATCATGGCGAATAGGAGTTGGACGGATGTGAACGGCAAACTCTTGAGTCCTCCCTTTCTTTCCGCTCAATGGCTGGATGAATAAATGATACTCGTCTGTTTAATCGACGTGCTCGGTTCTAACAAAGAGACTTGGAGACGTTTTGAGGACACCCGGCAATCATGCGCGTTGGGAGGCGGAGCTAGCGTGCCTTGACGGACAGGTGGATCAAACCCAGGCCCTTAAACGCGTCTACCTACTTTGGAGCAATTTTGCTTTTCGCTCTTAAAAGGGGGAAGAGGGGAAAAAAAGATAAAAGAATCATTTCATCTCCTCCATTGTTTCAAAGTACTTTTTTTCGTCTGTCTTTTGTTCCTGATAAAGCACTCTCTATATTGATGACATCGAAAGTGCCTATTCCCTGGAAAAAAAAACTGACATGTCATCTATATATATCATCGGGAGTGTACTCCGATTTAACTTCGCCCCAATGCGGTGTGTGTCATGGGTTGATGTGCCTGACAGCTGCAAGTTGAAAGACACCAGTCTGGAACCCTCTGAAGATTCAAATTAAATGTTTCTGTGGTGACAGGAGCTGGTTGAATGCTAATGAAGAGGCAGAAAGAATGCACACTCGCCCGGAAAAAGAGTAGAGAGACGAACCTTGTCAGACGCTCGTCTCTGGGATATCAAAAAGTCACACGTCGTGCAAAGTTTGCATCTCTACAAAGAGCTTAGATCGCGAGCTGTTACCGCGGCAAAAGACGGCGGTTTGACTTTCAGGGCGCCACATTTGATGAAAAGAGCGGGAAATTGGGACATTTCTCCGAACGCAGTAGAGGTGTGAGCTTTTTCTTTTCTGACACGGGACAGGTAAGCTGCCTCCCATAAACTCTTAACATCTATTGTGCATTTCTCACAAAGACTCACTGTTTTGTCTTTGTCTACACCAACAAAAACGTACTGCCTCAATATCTTCTTCATTCAGTCACTCTTCAGTTCTCGTAGGGTTCTAATCTTTGAAAGCTTCCTCAGTTGAAAACAACCAGCACACAAATATGGTCATATTCTCATGAATACTTTTAGCATGAAGCTAAAGGAGAGCAACCGAGAACATGCCATCATAACCGAGGCACCAGGTGCCACAAACAAGCAGTCCCGTTGAATCCTCAAGTGTCACTGGTTTAGCATCACAGGAGCTAACGGCTAAGCTGAACTGGAGAACCCATCATAACACTACTGACTAAGCAGGGTTTGTTGAAGAGTTCAGAAGCACTGCCTTTGAAGGAGACAGCAGAAATTCGTCCCAGATGTGAATCCCTTCGGAATTCCAGGAAACGAATACTATCTCCGCTGGCCAGTTCATCCTCTGGATAGATTACTAATGTCTTTTATGTGTCAAAAACAACAGATTAAGACGACTCTGCGAATTGAATCAGGGAACGAATGGCAAAGGTCTTAGACTCAGGCATACTCTCAGTATTTTCACAGACATCTGAGTTTTGTGCATTTTCATTTGTTTAGTCTACACTTATCAAAGCCTTCTGTGGTCTCCTAATTGCATGTGGTCGCCCTCGCTAGCTGCGGAGATCTAATCATGGTTCTTGCTAGTAACCGAGTCCATTAGGAAAACACAAACAAGAGAGTGTTGTAAAAACGACCATAAGGCCCATTGAAGACGGACACACGTCGCTGTTATTAAAACATGGAATACGCACCCACCAACACATGCAAAGATATCAGAACAGAAAAGAACAGAAAAGAACACTTGTTAAAGGTTGGTTTCACGTCACAAGTAAGATGCATAGAATGCACTTTGGTCCTCCATTGCATTTCAAAGAAATAACTTCCTGTTAGGCAGAGCAGAAACCGTCCAATGCCGCGATCCTTACAACCCACACTCTTGTTCAGCTGTCCCTTCCACCATTCATCATTACAGTAGGAGCGTGCCACACACACGTCACTGTGCAGTGGAACAATCCTGCCCATTGACCCTCAGGAGGTGGTGGCGGACTTGTCGTGATGGATGAAGCTGTTTGGTCCCGGGACAGACACCACCGGGGGTCACCGGGGCGGTACTTGTGGGTGGATAGCAACCGTCGAAGGGAAAAGGGCAGAGGGGTGTGTGGGAGGGGGGTGGGGGCCCTGGTACTTCATAGTGTACTCAGTGTGTCCAGGGAAGAGAGGAGACACGTCCGCACAGACACACACTGGGTCAAATGTCAAAGGCATGTACACACAGGGCAAATGACTCAGACAAAGTCAGCGGCACCAACACACACACACACACACACACACACACATTTGCGCACGCACACAGAAATCAGAGTGAGGCCCCTGCCCCGAGCCTTTGAACCGCGGCTTGGTGGCGTCTGATAATCTAACCATGTGGGTTGGTCGGGAACTCTGCATAACTCGGCACATTCTTACCGAGCACAGCAGCCGATGGCAGGCCACGGTGCGGTCACCCTATCCACAACCCACTCACTGTGGTGTGGGCGGGAATAACAGCCTGGGCCAGGGAGCAGGTTTCCCCTGCTCATAATGTGGTCCCTACCAACTCAAAAGGTAAACAGTGACTAGATTTGGATTTTGGGCTGAACCATTAATATGAGAGGGGAAAGTGATCTTAATCAAAGTTTACAACTCTCTCTTTTCTATTGCAGTCTGGCTATAGGGGCTCTGACCAGCCCCTGCAGCAGAGAGGTCCATGCTGTTCCTCCTAAGAAGGAGACCTTAATGCACCCCGTTATCATCCACACCTCCATGTCTACCAAGGCTCGGATGAAATCTAGCTTCACGCCGCCGGTGAGAATTTGGAGATTTTGTGTTTTTGGACGGGAACACAACACCGGGACGCCCATGTAGGTCAAAAAACAAATCCTGCGCCTCCAGCAGAGAACCCAGGACCCAGAACCCCCTTTCAGGATGAGAGGGAGTGGAGAAGCGGTGGGGGTGTCTTCCAGGTGCAGCGTTTCACAGTGGTAATCCTGCCTCGGCGTGACTGGGATTTTTACAGAGAATCTCTCCAAACAGAGCCCAGATGGTGGGAGGTAGACTCACATAAAACACTGACGTACACACAGACACGGGCTGACACACACACACACACACACACACACACACGCGTTGCTTCGATGTTCTTATACACACAAACTCAAACTTGTGGTTTCTGAGGCGCGTGCGCACGGGTGCACACGTGCACATACACACACACAAACACACACACACACACACACTAATGCCTGGGCTTCCCAAGGACTCAAAGACAGGAGTGCATACACACTCACTGACTGAAGGTAAGAACTGACTTGTAGCTCCTGGGTGGTCCTTGTGTAAAGATAAGGCAAGCATGCACAAAGCTCAAAGTCGAAACACAAGTTTGGGACTGTTCTGTTAGGTTAGCTTCGGCCTGTCCTCCTGACCTCCCTCTCTCTACCTCTCTTCTTTCTCTCCTCTCTCTCTTTCTTCTCCTCATCTCTCTCTCTCTCTCTCTCTCTCACACACTCAATGTGTGGGGAACGTCTGTGCTTCCACCGTGCAGGAGCCTCTAAGTTTAGCTCCGATTACAGAGCTTGTTTAATGACAATGAGTCAGGAGCATGACTGTCTCAGACTGTATAAACCTCCCAAGTCCCCGCAAGCTTTGCTGCTCACATCAGCTCTGTTTGGGGGAGATTACCTTGCCCCATACAGGAGGCTTGTGGCTTTGTAGCGGAGTTGGTCAGGCATGAAGACGGAGAAGGTGGTTTCGAAAGAAGAAGAGGAAGACGTTTGAAATGAAGAGATAAAAGAGTTAATCTTCCCTCCATTTCCAAACCCAATCCTTCATGGTTCCCTATTTATCTATGGGAGGGGTAAGGTTCCTCCTCCTCTCACTCTGTCTCTGTCTCTCGCTCTCTCTGTTTCATGTGGTTAGTGGAACAACAAGTACATCCGCACTGTTCATCCTTTGATGTTTCATATTCACCAAACCGTCTTAAAGCGGAGGAGAAAAGAGAGGGTGAGTAAGACGCGGGAAGAGAGATTTTGTGGTGGTGCCTCGCTCCCCTTCTCCTCTTTCTCCTCCTCTCCCTCTCCCTCTCGCTGGCAAAGCATCTGACGTCTCCCGGCAAAAGACAAAATTCGGTTTCGCCTGTTAAGCCGTCCGTCAAAGCCGCGCAAGAGGTTTCTCTCTCTCTCTCTCTCTCTCCGTTTTCATGGATGTGGCTGTGTCGTTGTGAAGGCCGCTTACACGCTTTTCAAACAATAACAGTTCGACCCCCCCCCCCCCCCTCCCCTCCCCGCACCCCCATGTTTCCTCTGCCAGGGCCCTTCACATGCCAACACATCCTTTGGAGGGCCTTGAACCGACAACAAACGCTAAGCGGTTTCACCGTCCAGCGAAAATGAGGGCCCCATCCACAAGCCTAGTGTAATTAAACTACATCTAATACGGTTATATTTCGGGTTGGAAAAGACCCAAAGGAAGATGTGGGGATTTTGAGACTTGCTCACAGGAGTGAATTCCCAGCCCTTCGTTGGTCAATGTAAAAATAGTTTACGCACCAAAAATTGTGAATCATGACTCCCCCCCCCCCACTGAGTGAGGTGTGAGCTGTGATGTTTGTAGTTGAAAGAGTACAGAACTCCATATCTGTACGTGGAACTTCTACCTTTTTGAAACGGGTTCAAACTCAAATCACACCTCGTTTCCCACATGAAGGAATGCCATGTCTTACTTTAACATGATCTCTTCCCCATAACACGATTCCAGGGCACACGTTTGATCCTGAGCAAGCATCATATGGTTGCCTACCAACTTGTTCCTGTCAGCGCTAATTGCTTCTGGCATATTCCGCCTACAGCAACTTCTTAACGCAGCCAAGTTCCGCACACGCGGCTTGAAGTAGAAAATAAAAAAAAAGACATCCCTTCCAACACAGCTCACCTTGTCAAGTGACATCCACCTCCATCTGGTTTCACTGCGGAGATGCGGTCCTTAGCCCCTGCAGTCCGCGCACCTCAATCCCTTGGGTTGCAGGAGGGAGAGAACATGAAAGAAATCATCAAAAAGGAGACTTCAGAACTCAGCGAGTGGCTTCTGGAATGCAAAGTGTTATCAGAAATACAGCTGAACTTGAACCCCGGTCGCCCGTCCTTCCCACGAGCAAAGTTATCCTTTCAACTGGCTGTTGCCTTCAATAACCGACAAACAAAAATAACAACAGCCAGCGCAATTTCAGACACCACCGGCCGCCAACAATGAATATGCACGCATGGATGAAGGGCGATGTACAGCGCGGTTTCGCATTGCACGTTAATGTCTGGGTGCTGTTTCAACACCCTTGCGCCACCCTTGTTGTCGTGTTTATGCATAACGATGCATCCGTTTTTGTTTATTACTTTGCGAAGTCCTCTCTGTCCTCAGAGTGACTTTCAGCCACGGCTCCTCGGTGTCTCACGCAAGCTGAGCGCCATGCCGTGATTGGTTGCCGTGGCGAACGCCGTTCCAGCTAGCCCAATCAAAGGGTTGTGTGGTTTACAGACGCAGTTGCGGGCGCTGGGAACTAAACGCGTCGCCTCTTTATGGCCGTACGGTACTGTGAGTGTTGGGAGGGCAGCTACTTTGTCATCAAGGTAGCAAAGGGTTGTTTTTAGGCATCATACTCCGCTTACCATCTGTGGCATTCTAGAAGAACGGAGCGCAGAAGCATATTACGGACTGAGAGAGAGACAGGCGAGCAGACGGAGAGGGAGAACGAGACAGAAGCACAGAGAGATATACACAGACAGAGATACAGACAGACAGAGAGAGAGAGAGAGGGGGAGAGAGAGAGAGACAGAGAAAGGGGGAGAGAGAGGGGGAGAGAGAGAGAGAATACCCAAAGCCTGAAATACCCTCCTGTCGGTAGAGATGAAAGAGTCAGAGCAAAGCCAAATCACTTTATCAGCCCAAACAGCTCTCTTATTGTGGGCTATGCTTCTGAAGCTACCCTAGAAGTCACACTGTTAATTGAGAGACACAACAAGCAGGGTTGTTAGGCCTGTTTCACCGGCTGTGTACGGCTACTGTAATCACCACAATAATTTGGCTCTCAAAACATCAAATGTGGTTCTGAGCTGCAGGAATTTGCATTGAGCCCTTTGATCTGAGGAATTTTAAACAAAGCATGAACTTGCTATGCAAAAGGCGTGAAGGTTAGAGTCTTTCGTCCCCTTGCTCCTCCCCGTCCCCGCTTTGTCCCCCCCCCCTCTTCTCTCCCCCTCAGCTAAAACCACCCTCTTCCGCCCAGATTATTGTGGCTACAGAAACACACACGTGAGGCAAACGTCATCTACCGCTGACCTCACAAGTAAGGTTGGCGTGATTGCGAAAACAGTTCAATTCTTCAGCGACTTTTTCAAGACTGAAATTCGTTTTAGGGAATGTTTTCGTTACAATAGCTGTTTAAGGTTTAAATGATGATGTTATGGATTGGTGGGAGGAATTGGAATGATTTTTCATTCCAATGTATAAATGATGACCAAAAGAGTTCATATGCACTGAAAAAAGAAAAGACATTTAATACTGTTGACCAGGGTCTACAGACTAATTCATTTAACCCCCTCCCACCTCCACCCCATTCCTTGCTCCCCTCTTTCTCTCCTGTCTCCCTCCCTCTTCCTCTCTCTCTCCCTCCCTTTATCTCTCTCTCTTTCTCTCTCCCCCTGTTTCTCTCTATCTCTCTCTCTCCCTCCCTCCCTCCCACTCTCTCTCTCTCTCTCTCTTTCTCTCTCACTCTTCCTCCCTCTCTCTCTCTCTCCCTCCCACTCTCTCTCTCCCTCTATCTCTCTCTCCCTCTTTCTCTCTCCCTCTCTCTCCCTCCCACTCTCTCTCTCCCTCCCACACTCTCTCTCTTCAGTCGCTTGAATACTGAGTCTTTTCTTGCTCATCCATGCAGACTGACTTCATCAACAGCAATTAACCCGTCCCTGGTTCACGTGAAGTGAACCTCCCCTGATAATGAAGCCACCAGAGCACAGCTCTTTCACACCCAGGCCTTTGTCATGGTGACATGGCCTCATGGCTTGTTGACATTGTTGTCAATGGAATGTGACAGAGACAGCCTAACTAAGGACCTGCCTAAACTCTGGCAAACTATAATGGAAGTTTCTTTGGACAGGGAGTTGATCTGAACTGGAATCACAGTGACTCATTCTATGAAAACAAGGAATCGTTTTATGCGAGTGTAAAGTAGTTTAACGTGACATGTTGATGTGAGAAGTGAAGATCACTTGGGGTGTGTGTGTGGGGGGGGGGGGGGGGGGGGGGGGAGGGAACCAACCTTGTCTTGGTGGTTTGGGCGTCTCTTGTTCTTCCCACAGACATGTTAGAGATTCGGAGTATTGCTGCCATCCCTGCAAAGCATCCCAAGACCCGTTCAGATGGCATTGTGGCAAAGTATGGCAGATCTATGAAAAAGACACGCAAAAGACACGCTTTCATATTCCTAGACTCCAACCAACAGTGTTCCGGTATCAGGAGACAGGAGAAGCAGGTGTTGGTTGTAAATCGGGAAACATTTGAAAAGAGTTTCCAAACTCTTGAACACACGGACGATTGATGCGCTAGTCAATCTCCCTTGTGTGACACGCAGGCTCCTATCTTTCGACTCAACTTCTACTTGAAAAGAATGAAACAACAATAGAACGTTCTACCCCCTCGGTTTCTACCCCCTCGATTGCGTGTCGGGGTGAACTCTGACCTAGAGATTCATCGGAAATGTGCAACGCGCATTATATATTCATATCCCTGGAAGCCATTTTGGACAGTGACACATCAATCCGTTGGTCTGTCAGGTGGGAGGTTGTTGACGTAAATAGTGACCGTCCGAGCGGACATCTGAGGAAGATATCTCACCAACTTCGCATCTCTCGTCTGCAGGGAGACAAGAAGAAAGACAGAAACCTCATAGAGAAACTTACAAATTGTATCTTTTTCTTGCCTCCGTGCCCAGTGTGAGTGTGTCGGCAAACTCGTGGTATGTGCTGAGATGAAAAATAGAGGCCGAGCCTTTGAAATCCTCCTCAAGTCAAAATTACCATTTCATTTCAACTTCAGCCAGGAAACGGAGCGCGAGGCCACTGCTAACTGCTCTGGGCATATCATTATTTAATGTGTGTAAACTTTGGAGGAACAATGTTGCTTGAATAAATGCGGTGTGTGGGTGGGTGGGAGTGAGCAGTTGGAGCAGCCACAAAGGGAAAGATCAGCCTTATTTTCTCCGTAGGAGGACCACATAAAAGTGAAAATAATGCCTGTTATTATGGCGTAACAACATCTGACTTCTCCTCTAATAATTTTCTTATAACTTGATCGCGGAGCTTAACCAGTTGACCCTGTTAAGCTAATTGCGTTAGCATTCTTTTCGCTGCTAATTAGCGAACCCTTGCTAAGCGGATCATTATCTGTCTGAACTAATTACTTTTTCCATAGTTGTTCCATTAAGTCTGTAACTTCTTTTTATTTTGTTGACTTTACGGCCTTGCCCCAGCAGGCATCCATCTACAGTATTTACACTGCGTAGCCACAAGGTGCGGTCAGATGGAATCGAATGGAAATGAACTTAACCTAAACAACATCCATCACCTATCAACTCGGTACCCACAACATCATAGGGAACCCTCAGGCCTCATTTTTATATTCATGTCTTCAGCTTGAACCAGCAAGGAGTGAAGAATTTGGCACGTTGTCAATAGTTCTTTAGCCCTTGGAGAGAAAGACGTGGCTTCGAATTCATGACCTCTCACACTTTCTAAGAAGCCTTTGATGTTGCATTTGTTACCATTATGTAACCTGATAAGATGATGTTTTATCAAAGTCGACACGTTTGTCAGTAGTGTCAGACCACAAGGCAGTTAATCATTATAACTTAATACATTGGTAGCTCACACAGATTCTAATAGAACAATGTTTCCAAGGACCCTGAGTGTGTTATGTGGCTACCATTGAATTGCCATAGAAAACGATGGTCTAAAACCACTCAAGAATTATGTAACGAGACCATTATGTTCTCTGGATGATGCCCAAGTTATGTACACTGTTCCGCAAGTCAGAAACTCTACTCTATATGAACACGACATGAAAAATAACCAACGCTGTTGCTTTGCGGCAGCATATCCATACTACGCAATAGTGTCACACATGGCATTGCTTGTTTTCCTTCCCCTTTTGCAACGGCTATTATCATACCATTAGATGGGGTTATGCTATGCAAACCATAAGCTGAGGGTGTGGAAGAGGACCGAGTTGATTCACGACCAGGAAAAGAAGAAGCATAACTCTGTTGACTGTGTTCTCCTCTGACAGAGACTACATCTAATGTAGAACATATGGCCAACGCCAGGGATTCTCACATGATGGCATGTCGAGTGTGGAAAAGTACAGCCGCTGAGCCCCCCCCGCCCCCCCCTCCTTCTCTCTCTCTTCTTTCTCTCTCAAACATGGACGCCTCTCCTCCGCCGTCCAAAGCGAACGCAAGCGGAGGCCGTCTCTGACTTCCAGACGAAGGGGGTCACAGCGGGAGTCGGCGGTGCGGAAGACGAAACAGGACAACAAAGGAAGCGGGAATTCAGAGAGTGTCGCGGCGGTTCAGTTCGATTTTGATGCCCGCGACGCACCTTGCGTAGCGAAGGTCGGGTTCAACTGCGTCTCCCAGGTGGTGCAGCCGAGGTGGGAGAACCAAGGAACTCAGGCAAGGACGAGGAGAACGCCTGACGCACGAAATATAAACAAATGTCAGGTGAGGTAAAGTTAGCGAACGATGCAGGATGCACATGCGTTGTTACGTCTCCACGCAGGCAGAGAACAGCTTCAACTGAGGGAGGTGAGAGGAGAGAGTGTCACAAGATGAGATCATGACGATAGTTGTTATGAAGTGAAGTGACGTTTTGTCAAGTATGGTTACCCATACTCGAAATTTACCTCTGCATTCGACCTATCCAAGTGCACACACAGTAGTGAGTAGTGGGCAACCGCACGCACACACAGTGAACATACATGTATCCTTGTGAAGTGTTTTATACTTGGAAAAAGAAATGAACAGGTAAGAATGGTTGCTAGATTGGTGAGCTTCCCCCTATCAGTTGGCATGCGGACACGTCATGGGGGGTTTCGCTCGCGGTACCAGGGGGATCTGAAAGGCATGTGCTGTCCAAGGGATGGCTGCACCCAGAAGCCAAACCCCCAGAATCCCTTCCACCAGGTAAGATTTCTGCAGACGTGTAAAAGCGAGGAGTTGAAACCCAAGCGGGGTCTTGGATATATGTTTGGACTACGCAGGCTTGTTCATTTGTTTTACCTACCCCGATTTTTTGCGTCTCCTCCGCTTCCATTTATTTGTTCTAGCGTTAGCCACATCTGACTAGGCCGAGGCGGATATATGTTTGAACAAGGACTGCGGAGGGCCGGGCGGGGGGAATAGCAAGTGTTCCACCGAACACCAGGCAGGTCTTCTCAAACATTTAAACATTTGTGTCTCCACGGGGGGGAAAAAAAAGTTGTTTACCTTAGCTAGGTTATCAGACTGCCGCCACCAAAGCTGCTGCCTCATCTGGCTGTGTAGGCCTGGAATCCTCCTATACCTGCCTCTGATCAGGACTCTGGAGACACAGAGAGGGAGAGCAGGGAGGGGAAGGCAAGAGGCCGAAAAGAGATGAGGAAACCTAAACAGAGAGGAGAACGCGCGGAATGAAGAAGAAAAGGTTGAAATCGAGAGGTGGGAGAGGAGACAAAACGAGAGAGAGAAAGACAAAGAGAGAGAGAGTCAGATACATGATGCAGGGATCGTTTTACAGGAAACGCACGCTCAGACACTGTAGCTGTTGACCGTGGCGTGGGGCTGAGGCCCTGCAAGCCTGTTCGGCAGGACTGTCTTGGTTCGTGTCACTGTGGAGCGCCGGGCCTCCTGCCAGACCCCACGCCCCTTTGTGGCGGCCAGAGCAGCGCAGGGGTCAGGCTTTGATCCCTGGCCAACTATTCATCTCAAAAGGAAGAGGAAGAGCAACAAAAAAATACACAGGGAGAGAGAGAGGGAGGGAGGGAGAGAGAAAGGGAGAGAGAGAGAGAGAGAAAAATAAACTGCTGCTGCCAATTATTGGAAAAACATCAAGGTCCTTTCTCTGTGTAAAGAGAAAAGGGGAAAGAGAAAGAGAGAGGAGGGGGAGAGAGAGAGGCGAGGAGGAGAGGGAGAGGGGAGGGAGGAGAGAGAGAGGGAGAGAGAGAGAGAGAGGGAGAGGAGGGAAGGGGGAGAGATGGCTGTTTGATGGGTTGACTTGGTGTGAGTGAGGGGATTTTGGTGATTGAGGCGAGGAGAAAGCTGACCTGGAGAGATAATTATAGGCAGGTAACTTCTCCCCATCCGTCAGGCCTCTTTCTCTCGCTGTCTCTCTTCCTCCTATCTATCTGGCCTTTCAGCTTTTCGCTCTCATCTCTGACTCTCATTCTCTCTCGTTTTTCCTTCTCCCTGCTATCTGTCTAGCCTCCCTATCTTTCAACTTCCCTCTCTTGCTCCCTCTCTCTCCTCACCCATCACTCTCCCCCTCCCCGTCCCCTTCCGCCCCGGGTTGCGCTCTCTGGTTCTATCGTCAAGCGTGTTCCCCAAACCGTCGGGCAATGACAAACGAAGGTCGTCGACACGAACGCATCTGATCCGAACAACTAGGACTACGGCTGAACTGCGGTAGGACACAGAACCCCAAGTCAGGGCGGAACGTGACGCTGACGAGGCGCGTCAGCGGAACGACGGCGCACCGAAACCAAACAGAGGAGAGGATTATAGTGTTTGCTGTAAGCAGGCAAAGTGTTCGGCACCCGTCGTTGAACGGGAAACATCATGTCGATCTGCTGTGTTGACAACATGCTAAATGTCACTTGTATTTTTCCACTTACCTGCATATTTAACATGGGCACGTTAGATCCCTGTGCATGACCAAGGAAAATGAAAATAGGGCCAATTTCTGAAGCGCTTCAAGTTCTTCCAAACCCCCTCGTTATTATTTACATTGTTGTGGATTAGATGAGAGCTTGAGAGACCTGATTGAGAAGTTCAACTCATTCAGTTGGATGCTTCCGGCTCACTCTGAAGGAGACAGTTGGTGACATAACCCACATTTTGGCTTCAGGGAACTGTTCCCTGGGGCTTAATGACACCTGTGGTAGTTGAACAAGCTGACACTTGATACTAACGTCTAATGATAACAGTCTTAGGATGAATTATGCAAAGCTTCAAATGAATCCACTGTAATAGGGGAACGAACAGAAGACCCATGCATTTATACACACAGGGACGCATATACACGCGCGCAAACACTCGCAGACCAGCGTTTTTAGAAGAGTTTCGAGATATGGATAACGCCTCATTCTTCTTATCTTTCCTTCGTCCTTGCGAGGAAACAAAGGACAACACGACAGCACACACATTTATCACCAAGGACGAGACGTTCTCTCTCTCCCCCTCTCTCTCTCCCCCGTCCTTTTCCTCGTTCTCTTTGTCGCTCGCTCCCTCACTCTCGTTTTGCCTCTTCTATCTCTCGGAGGTTTGTCTCTCGTTTCATGACGGTTGTTCAAGGTCTCTGGAGACCATATCTGGCGATGAGAGAAAACCAAACTGAACATTAGAACACCCTGCAGGCTTTTAAGCACTTGTCATTTGTCCTTTATACCATCACTGCTAGGGTAACCATAGATACCCTGTTTTGGTTTTAACAGTGTGTTCTTGTTTTCGTTATGTTCGCCAGTAATTGAGAGAGAGAGAGAGAGACAGAGGATGAGAGAGATGGAAAGGGAGAGAAAAGGGGGGAGAGTAAGAGAAACTCGAGTCAATTAGGGCAAAGGAGGGGAAGGAATAAGGGGAAGGCGGGGTGATCAAAAGGATGCCGTTTAAAAATCCAATTTGCTATGGGGGGTGGACTAGATGAGCTGGTGAGTGACGGCCAAACGCTGACTCGCCGCTCCCCGCTGAAATATTGACCATCTCGTCTCCAGGCTGAGAACACTGGCGTTGGGGGGGCTGCTTGGGAAGTTGGCTTTGAAGTCGTGCTACTACGATTCAAGGGATTATACTGCGCTTTCACATGTGACAACGTGTGTGGGTGCGATTGCGTTGTGTGTTTCTCGGGGCGTGGGCGTGTCAGGGTGTGTGTGTGCCTGCGAGTGCACTTGCTACGGGCGCGTGCGTTTCATCCCAGTACCTGCAGTAAGACATTGGGACTGAACAGAGAGACACACACACACACACACATAAACACACACATACACACACATACACACAAATACACACACACACACACACACACAAACAGACTAAAACGAACAGATTGGCTCTCAGATTGCCTGGAGGCACATTAGGCCACATTTAAATAACCTCCCACCACTCATTATGATCGATGTGGAATTCTCACAAAGACTTTCATGTGGAAGAAAACAACCAAATGACCACCCCCTCGACCTTTGATAACCTGCCAAAGAGCTCACAAAACACAGGATGGTGAAGTCACCGCAAAGCACAATGCGGCTAAGTGGACATGGTTCTCAGACTGGAGGAGCCAGGTGGATCCTCGCTTCCTATTTCAAGAACGCCCTAGAACAAGGAAAAGGGAACCGGGCCCTTGAACACTTCAAGACTCAGGAAGTCCAAAGACTCTGGCGTCGTTTGTAAGGAAAAAAAAGAAGAAGGGGGGGAAGAAGAAAAAAAAAACAACGTAAATCTTTTTTTTCCGTTTTACCACACACAGGATCCATGGCGGCACCTACACACTCTCAGGGCCCATCCTGGGGAGGAAATCATATCATGGCGTGCCAGCGTCGGTGTGTCACGCACCAACATAATACGTACAGCTCCTGTAAGAGGATAAGAACACACACCAAAGACTGGCATCAAAGAGAAGAAGGGATGTGAGAGATATTCTTCAAAGATGAAAGCAGGGATATTCTCTCCTCTCTTCATGGCTCATCTCTCTCTCTTTCTCTCTCTCTTTCTGTCACTCTTTCCCTCTGTCTCTTGCTCTCTCTCAATCTTACTCAGACCGAAAAAAGCCTTGAAGTCGCACTACACTTTTTTTTAGTGGCGCAAAGGAGATAGAGGCAGAGTGAGAGAGAAGGGGGGGGGGAGTTATTTACATCCCACGCTATGTTATTTGGTCTGTCACTTCCGATTTTCTAGCCCTGCCTTTCCCCTTAACTGGCTTCCGTCACTCTCACACCCTGCTGTCCAAGCTTGTATTTGCTGAGGTAATTACAAAGTGTCAGCTTTAAATCCGCCACAGACAACCAGCCAATCCCCTACTCACAACCACACGCACACACACACACTGTTCATTAAAGAGGGCGATCTCAACATTACAGGCTTGGTTACCTTGCCTGATGGGGTTTTCCCAATGTTGCGACACTGGATCAGATCTTTACTATAGCCATTAGCTAGGTTCTCTGACTCGTGTGTTCGTGCGCGAGTATGTGTGTGTGTGTGTGTGTTAGAGATTGGTTCAAATCATACTCTCTGAACATCCTTGGCCGCTGACAAACTTATTTGATCTAAAGGGCACATAATTGAAGATTTGTGCAATAGTGTGTGTGTGTGTAAGGGAGGGTAGGGGTGAGGGGGGGCCAATTGTATCCCAGTTCCTCCTCCAGCGTTTTCTAAAGACCGAAGCACTTCGTCCGTGTCCCAGACAACCAGGACTCACTTTCCAGGCCAGCCCAGTGGGACTCCTGCCCAGTCAGCCATGGCTCTTCTCTGGCCAAATCAATTACAGGTCTTGGTGAAGGGAGAACTCTTCTCAGACTGATGGAGAGCCTGTCTGGCTGAGCTCACTGTAGACTAAGGTCCCTGGCCCAGACCCCAGGCTTCCATTGGCAATAGCACTTGTTTTGGATCCGATGTGGGAAACTTGTCTCCCCTCACAGTTAAGAGATCAAATTCTGCAAACACTTTCATCACGGCTTGGCCAAACAATGTGTTCTATGGAGGACAAAAGGGATGTTCTGTTGGTACCGATACAGAAACGCACAGGTAAGCATCGACGCGCACGTCCTCGCACACGCTTAGACACGCACGCGCACAAAGAGCGACGCACATTCGAGGACACACACACACACAAGCTCAAGTACACGCGAATACACACAGTCAAGCGCGCGCGCACACACACACACACACACACTGCCTCCCTCCCATGTTCCACCACTAGGAGGTGACTAGAAAACATCTTTGATCTTTTTCTACCAGATGTATTGCCTCCTTATAATCCATGACAAAAAGTAATGTGATTTGGTGTATCTCTAAATGGCAGAAAAACCTACTGACAAAAATTAATAAGTTACCACGGTGGTGAAGGAAGTGGAGGAGGAGGAAGGAGGGATAGAGGAGGGGGTGAGACACCAACCTGGCAACAAAGAAACACAAATCATCCAATCATCTTTCAGGGATATTGGTATGGCGGAACCCCAACCACAGGCATATATATATCCTTCCATGTCTCAATTTACACTAACCTATCATATCCCAGGTAGTACCATTCTCTAAAAACAGGGGTGGTTGTTGTCCTATCTTAAATACAACAAAGCACATTCACAGCTCTTTGGGGTGGTTTCTCCCCTCGAATCTTCATCAGTCCTGATTCAAACTCACCAGGAACTTTCTCAATCTGAAGTGTGTGTGGAGCCCTGTGTCTGTAGGAGAACACACAGGGCTGTGTGGACTGTGTGTGGAGCCCTGTGTCTGTAGGAGAACACACAGGGCTGTGTGGACTGTGTGGGTCTTCTGCTTACTTTAGTTCAGGGTGGTGTGTTTACTTGTGAACTGCGTGTTCTCTCTCCCCAAGTCTCACATCTGGGTTTTGTTTGTGCACATCCTGGTTCGACGAAACACTCCTAAAGATACGTGTCATGCACACTTTGATCTGGTTTAGGGCAATATGTGAGAACCTAAGCACTTTGATCGACTTGTTCACACACAAGCTCGCCTGCAGTTCTGATTGAGGATGCTGGACGGTGGTCTGCCGTGCGACCACCTGCTGGGCGCCATGAACTTTGACCCCTGATCCAGGAGTCCCTTTTCTACATTGACCAATTAGCGTGTGACACGTCATCATGGGGCGGAGCCAAGGCTAATTAAAAACAAGGGGTAAACAAAACCAATCCCCCTTGTGTTGTTCATTCTAGTACTTTCTGAAAACGTGATCAGAGGCAGTGAAGAAAGTGTGTATGTATGAGATAAAGAAAGCAAAGTGGAAACAGATAACGGGAGAGATGATGTGCTAAGTAATGTAATTTGCCTATTTTGCTCTTCTGTCATTTTCAATATTTTCCTGGTCAAGCTTGTTAAGTATGGATGAGCATTCTCTCCCCTCATCCCCTTCATCCACATCCCTCTATACAGATGTGTTTCGGCCAGCAAGCTTGGATGGACACACACATTACAGACACACACATTACAGACACACACTTTTCCATCTGCTCAACCTTAGCCCCGCCCCCCTCTCCTGCTCTTTCCCCCTTTCTCTGTCTCCCCCTCTCCCCTTCTCTGTCTCTCCCTCTCCTTCTCCGTCTCTTCCTCCCCTTCTCTGTCTCCCCCTCTCCTATTCACTGTCTCTTCCTCCCTTTCTCTGTTTCCGTCTACCCCGTCTCTATCCTTTCCTCTCTCTCTCTCTCCCCCTCCCTCTCTCCCTAAGTCTCACGTCTCTCTCCCTCTCCCCCTCCCTCTCTCCCTAAGTCTCACGTCTCTCTCCCTCTCTCCCTCTCCCCCTCCCTCTCTCCCTAAGTCTCACGTCTCTCCCCCTCTCTCCCCCTCTCTCTCTCTCTCCCTGCTTCTTCTGTCTTCCTCCCTTAGTTATCCTCGTTGTTCTTCCCATCCCTTTGAAACTTATAAATATCCCGACCCGATTGTGTTCTGTGCTGTGCATTTGGTTTCCATGGTGATTGCCATGCAGAACAAGGGTAGGCTGTGTGTGTGTGTGTTTGTGTGTGTTTGTGCGAGTGCCAGAGCTATCAGGCACCGAGTGTCGAAATCGGGTTTTCTTCCCCCCCCCCCCCACAAAACAACAAAACCAGCCACCTCCCCTAACCAACGCCACCCCAACACATCTTCCTCCGTCTCTCTCTCGCCTTCTCCCTCGCCATCTGTCTTTGCCTTCCTCTCCCCTCAACCATCTCCGTTCCTCTCCCTCTCTGTGCAGTGACTGCACCAGCTCACTCCTTCAAACACCCTCTCCCCCCGTCCGTCCGTCCGTAGAGCCGGGAGGCGTGCGGAGGGGAACCCAAGGGGCCTTCTGCGAAAGAGTGCGCAGTTTGTGACGGTGACACACTCATCTGGACTGCAGATTGCAGCGCTTTAGTCATGGCACCATCACGGTCCCAGCACACCCCACTCAACTGTACCCTCTGACCAGAAACCACTTCAACAACTGGCTCTAATGGAACACCCTGACTGAGGAGCAGTGTGGGTGTGTTTGGTGTGTGTGTGTGTGTGTGTGTGACGTGCATGCGCATGCCCTTCCTGGAGTGTGCTTGATGGGTGTGCGGTCTGTAACGCTGCTGTCGTTGTGTTTGTCCTTGCGCAGATGAGTGTGTTTGCCTTTGTGTGTGTGCAAGGGCCTGTGGACACCCCCCTCTTTTTTGAAGTGTGCGTGTTTGTGTGAATACGATATGTACCAAAAGTGTTATTTCAGTGTGTGTGTGTGCGCATGTGCATCCATGCATGGGCGCTCGCGCGCGTGTGTGTGTGTGTGTGATGTAAGAGGGAGTGTGGGGGTTGCTGGTGCTGATCAAGAGAGTAAAAGGGTCTTTTCATGCTTTGGTGGTCCCCATGTGCACCCTCCATGATGCACTGATAAAGGGAGAGAAAAACAAAGAGCAGCAAGGGGAGGATGGGTGGACCAACAGCTCCATCAAGAGAGAGGGGAGGGGGGAGAGAGGGGAGGGAGAGAGAGAGGGGAGGTAGAGAGAGAGAGAGAGAGAGAGAGAGGAGGGTGGAGAGAGAGGGAAGGGGGAGAGTGGGGATAGAGAGAGGGAAGAACAAGAGAAGGAAGAAGAAGAAACTGTGTTACAGTTTCTTTCAGTTACAGGAGCAGAATACATGCAAAGAGAGAGAGAGAGAGAGAGAGAGAGAGAGAGAGAGTGAGAGGGAGAGAGAGAGTGAGAGCGAGAGAGAGAGCGAGAGAGCGCAATCAAGAGATATAGAAGACGGAGCTATGTAGTTAGGGATAGGAGAAAAGACAGTTATAGAGGGTTATGCAGTTAAAGATGGGAGAAAAGAGAGCTTTGTAGTCAGAGATGAGGAGTGAGGGAGGGGAGGGCCATGGTCCTAAATCCTCCCACTCCTAGGAGAAGGCTTACGGTCTGTGGGTCTATGACAAGCCTCACAGCACCTCTCCTTGATCTGTAGATACCAAAACAAAGCGGAACAAGAGCGTGTGACTTTGTACCGGGTCCTATAGACGGGCAGGGCAGCATACGCATCCGATACAGCACAGACATGCTGCCAACGCGTCTTTGCGCATGCACACCTCGTCTCCTTATCGCCCAACTGTCTAGAGAGAGGGATTTGCAAACTTCAGCTGTCTGTCCACGAGAGGATCCAGGCTAGCTGGAGAGCAGGTAGCAAAGACCATCCTCCTCCGCCGACCGCGCAGGTCTCAGCGCTTTGTGGTATTTTCCATCCGCCTCCCCACCCTCACGCACTGACTCTGCTCTCAGTGGCAATCACGCCATTCGGTATCATCTGCGCTGATGCCTCCCCCCCCGCCCTCCCTCCCCCCTCCCCCCCCTGCACCGTCACCATCACCCTCCTCCACCCCCAATCCCTTCAAACAAACTTGTTTTAATGAAAATAACATTCCTGAGTTTGGGCGGATTTAGCCGAGGATTTCAGACCCCACCCCCCACCCCCCACTCACCCCCGCCTGCCTCCCCCCCCCCCTTCTCTTTTCCTAGGATTTGTGGCAGAAGGGGAGGGTAGGGGGGGGACTGAAAGTGCTGAAGCCATTTTGAGAAGTGCTGACGCCAGTGTGAAGGGCATTTCTGTCTGCATTCAAGGAATAAGGAATGCATTCAGCTCTAGAGGCAACTCCAACCAAGCCTACACACACACCACACACACACGCCGCACACACCACACACAACACACACACACCACACACACACAAGCCAGCTCTGTAAACGTTCTAGGAGGCCCCTTCTGGAGAAATACCATGGATAAGACTATTGCAACTATTTTGGGATTGAGAAGGCATTAACCTGCTCTGTTCATCTCTC